>JAQQAC010014596.1:6248306-6286861 GCA_029783875.1 Phataginus tricuspis | reverse complement strand
CCAATATCCCAAAGTCACACAGAGAGTGAACTCACTAAAATAGTGTTAATTGCAAGTAATTTGAAAACCCAATAAGCACTAGGTAATTTATTAGCTGTCACCTAAAAATCTCTGAGACAGTGTGAGCTTCAAGTTAGGACAGGTCAGGAGATGGATGGATTTTCCTGTAGTTCTCTCACCCGTGTCCTCCTCCGTGTGCCACCTTCATCATCACACCTCAGGTGCAAAAGGCATAGCTATACACCGGATTCCTTAGAGCGTATCTTCCAGTCCTTCTTAGAGCATAAGAAGACACTTTATTTTCCAGGAGTTCCTAGCTAATGTCTCCTCCATTCTCATTGGTCCACATTGGAGCACGTGTTTATTCTTAAACCAATCACTGTACTCAGGGGATAAGATTTTGCTGGTAACATAAGCCCGATCTGCATACCCAGTCTCTAGAACCTGGAAGAGAGCATCAGTTTCTCTGAAAGGTGTAACTACTAAGGAATTAGATACCAGAATGAAAATCAAAGTACTTACCAAAAGAAAGAATGGGTACTTGGGAGGGCACCCAAAAGTCCACCACAGCTAATATGGGTAGATTTTATGTTATTATTGAATTACTTTCACCCTTTCCTTATCTCTGTGAGTGGAGTATACTTTCTTATCTCCACTGAATCTGAGCTTAAGCGTGTGGCTTATCCTTCCCCATCCTTGATTTTGAACTTGGTCACATGACTTTTTTGGCCCATGGCATGTAAGCAGATCGATAAGCATGATTGGATCGATCTTCTTGCACTTCTGCTATCACCATACAGACATACATGTGGTCCACTGGTCCAAGTGGGGACCTAATCCGTAGCTTGGAGGCAGGCCCAGTAAGGAGGCCCAGCTTGGGTCAGCCAACCCCCAGCTGACCTGAGCCTATGAGCAAGAATGAATAATTGTGTTAAACTGCTGAATCCGAGTGCTTTAGTATGCAGCATTATTGAGGCAATAGTTGACTGAGAGAGCAACTAAGTCAAATCTGGTGCATGCTATTCTCTTCCATGACAGCACAGAGCACTGCTCTGTCCGTGTTTTCTCTTCTTCTTGGCTGCAATCTAGCCTGGGTCTCAGCTGAAAATGAAGACTGCGGCTTTATTCTCCATTTTCAGTCTCACAAAAACATCTGATATAGTCAGCAGCTGCTTTTGAAGGTCTTTCTGGAGGGCTAGCTAACTACCACACCATGTTAGCTGGTCAGCTTCAGAAGGCAGAACCACACAGCCATCACTTCCAAACCCTGCCAAGCGAAACCTTACAATATTGAAATGGCTGCACCTCAGACTGTCATGTGATTTCTGTATCATAGGAATTTTAGAAACAGATGGTGAGCACAGACGACAGTGACGGTTGTACTGTGCGTTTGGGGCAAAGGGGAATGAGTGAGCAAGTGGGTGAGAATCAGGCAAATTCTGGGAGGGCACTGGAAGAAAAACGAATTGCTGAAAGCTTGTCTTCTGTCTGAAACTGCAGCCACAGGCTGCAAGAAGTTGGGGGGAAAAAATACCTGACTGGCAGTTGCTGGGAGGAAGAGAAGAGACATAAAGACATTTTTTGCTTCCAAAGCAAGGAGGATTGTATGTTTAAACACTTTTTTTAAATCGCACCAGAAAAATCACAAAATTAATCAATTCACCTGAGCTTGACCTTTAGGCAGGTGGATTTATTGCTTGAGGAAATATGTAGTGTCAGAAGAGTTAGAGATAGAGCAAAGGGAGAGGAACCAGATTCAGATAAATAACCCTGTACACCCCAGGCTCACTATGCCACCAGTGCCTGCTCCCCAGAAACCCCTTTGCATTTGGAAGGTGGCAGGGTGGGGGGACAATTTCTGTGGACGTCTCAGATGGCTGATTTCCTAATTCCATCATGAAATGTATTTCCCCTGGAGCTGGCACTTATCGCTGAATTCTGGCACAGTTCCTGAAACGTTGCATCTGCACCACTAAACTGAGGTTACTTGTAGTTCATTAATATGCAAGCGGGGCCATGAAATCATTCCTGTTTCTGACAGGAGTTCTTACATGCCTTTCTGGAATGCCTCATTTCTGAAGTGGTCTGGCACCGAGACGTTCCTTGTCTTCTTTTAATCAGCTCCATCTTGGCACTACATAAAGAGTTAAAAAAAAAAATGCTTTCTGAAAATCTCAAGGAGGATTCAGAGCATCCTTCTTTCTCTTTTCTTTCCTTTCTCTCTCTTTTTTTTTTTTTGTCATTCCTCCACCCCCTCATGAACACATCAAAGTAAGAAGTGACATGCGGTGCCCTGGAGCTCTTAGTAACATGCTTTTAGGTTTGGAAAATTTCATTTTCTACCTTAGGATGATTACATGAGGAAAGATGAAATGCTCGCTTTGAGGTTTATTTGAGAAAAAGATGTAATAAATGTTGTGGCTTCCCACTGAATGGGACAAATCCATTCTGGTCATGTGGGAGATATTAAAAATTACGTATGTGTGCGCATGTCCACAGCCTGTGTGACTTTGGTGGTATCTGTGGCCCTAGATGCTGAGGAAGGAGACCTCGAGTGGCCTCTTTCCCAAAATGCTGAATAAAGTTTTTCATTTTATCCAGCTATGAATGCATTTGATTCCAAATGAAAATGAGTTCCCATCCTGTTTGAGCTGCAATCTCCTTTAAACCAGTCCCCTGCCCCCACCAACACACACACACACACGCACACACACACACACACACACACGCGCACACACACAAAGGACCCTAACATTCACACAGATTAACATAGCTTACAGACCCCCCTTAGCTGAAACCCCCAAGTGTGCCAGCCTGTTGAAGAATTAATCCAATGTCCCTTTTCCAGAAAGTTCATTTTTCCAAACACTGGGGCAGGGCAGAGGACATTTGTGTTTTGTTCTAGCTATCATGATTTTTTTGTTGGCATGCTTTTGCTTTTGCTTCGGGAATTTCTCTATTAGCTGGGAGCTGCATGGGAAATGACAGACTCATCTTACCCAGGAAACACAGCCAATAAGGTCAGGAAACATCTCGGTGGTTTCACACCCAGTGCTCCTTCAGAGGACAGGGTGCTAGAAAGAAATGCAGCGTTCACTGAGTAAATCATCTCCCCGCACACAGAAACGTGCAATGCTGGGCTCCATTCACAGCTCTCCCACCACGCATGCCGCTCTTTGTTCAGCCCACAGCTGGGCCACACACACAGGTCGTGAGGTGCAGGATTTACTCAGGCTTCGCCCACCCTCTCGGGAAGGCCACTCTCCAAATAGACTCGATCGTTACCCACCCTCAGGGCCAGTTCTTCAGCCTCTCTTGATGGGCATTTGGGTTTGGAGCAGAACTATGGGACTTTTGCTCTGGTGGCAGAAAGAGGAGAGGTCCTGATCCTCTTTCATAAATAATCTAAACCCGAGCTAGTCAATGATGAGTAATCTCTGTTTACTCTCCCTCTTGAGGAAATAAGAAACCGCTTTGATTGAATGCTTACTATGTGCTCTCGGATGGATTCTTGCCCTTATTCGGATCAGCTCTGTATTTAAAGGGAGATGACAATGTGTAAGTATTTTTAAATATTTAATTTAAAATTTTTTCTCAGTTAAGCCCCACACTCCCTCTGAGACAGGCACTGTTATGATTCCTCCTTTGCAAAGGAGGAATATACAATTCCTCCTTTGAGTCTGTACAGTTCTCCCAAGGGCACATGCACATGGAGGGAGTCGAGATTCAAATCCTGACCATGGCTCCAGAGCCCATGCTGTCGACCACCATGCTATACCGCCTCCTGCCAGTGGGAGTTTCATGGGCTCCCATGGCCTTCTGTCTCCATCTTGAGCACAGGTACTGCTAATTTCTGTCTGTGGATTCACTCCCTCCATAGGTTGTGAACCCCTGGAGTTATCTTAAGCATTTGTTCTCCAGTTTCTGATGCCTCAGAAGCGCTCAATAAATGTTCGTGAAGTGATTTAAAAAATAAACTGATAGGCCCGGAATGTCAGAGCATTTAAGGAAGATGAGTGGAGAATAGGATTCAGGGGAGAAAAGAAATTAAGCCTCTGGTCTGAAAACAAGAAATCGAAAGAGGCCCGGAGTTAGACTCCACTTAAATGAAGGAAAGGAGAAGGATTTATTACTGAGGTGACCCTTTCTTGATGCATTCTGCCACCACGGTGGGGAAAGTGGGTGGGTGGGGAAAGTAGGTGCACCCAGTTGGAATGACTGCTGACCTTCCTGGGTAAGTAGAAAGGGCCGTGGAATGGGACTCAAGAGACTGGGTTATAGTATTGTGTTCACTTCTCACGGGGTGTCTAGTTTGGGGCAAGTTATTACCTTATTAAGGCTTCAGGTTCTTAGTCTGGATAGTGAGAAAACTGGGTGAAGGGGTCCCTGCAGCACTGTAGATTATCAGCGGCATAGAATTGTATTACAATGTGGTTATGAGCATTTCATAAGTGTGATAATATGAATAACTGCTATTATTATCCATAATTAAAATAATGTGTCATTAAATGCTTCCTATGAATCAGTATTATATTTATATTTATATATTTATTCCTGCCCATTATTATAAAGGCAGAGATTGTGGTTCAAAAAAAATTGCATAACATGCTCCAGCTCACATAGCTAGTTAAGTAGCTGAGCTGGGATTTGAATTCAGGTCCATCTCCCTCTGAAGCCCCACAGAGGCACATCAGGGACTACGTTTTTCCTAAGCAAACGTCCCTCAGAGGAACCTGCCATCATTTTGACCCAAAAACCCTAAAGACTGCCCAACTCCCACGTGCAGTCCTGGCCTGTCCTGTGATGACAGCCCCCAAGAGGAGCTCCTCGGGGGCCCCCTAGGCCCATCACGAGACACCCAGCAATGCTCCCGCTGCCGCTGCTGTCCGCAGAGCCCGCTGGTGTTCCAGACCAATGGCAGGAGGACAGAATGTTCCCTAGGAACCAGCCCTTTCTGCTCCCTCCCTCACCGACCTTGAAGCCAAATCCCCTCCTTCATTCAGGAGAAGCATCCTGTCGCTCCACCGTCCCTGGGGCTGACACTTGCCCCTCCACTCACTACTTTTTGGCAAACTGTTCTTCTGTCTGGATGCTATCAAATCGTTTTTCTTCAGGATCTCTATCATTTCCTTCCAAATTTAAAATTTGCTTCCTTTATTATATCAAAGGCATAATAGGCATTTGATACAAAGCATAGGAGCTTTTAAATGAATCACTCCTTGCCTTTGATCATTATATTCTAAATATCTTTAAATAAACTCTTTAAAGACTACTAATAACTATAGTCCTTTAAAAATTGTTAAATCTTCTGTATGTATGTATGTATGTGTGTATGTATATATATGAATCTATAAGGGCCACATGTATACATGTATATGCACTTGCATGTTAAAATAAATGCCATCCACATGTAGATGTCTAACTTAATCACACAAGCAGAAAGTTTATCTTGTTTTTTGAGGCCTGAAGCCTGGGCCAATCACTTGCTCGTTTGCTCCCAGATGAATCCCCCACTTTGTTCTGCTGCTCTATGTTTTGCAAGGAGATGAGAACTTGTAAATATTCTTAAATATTAATTTTTTTAATATTAAAAAAGATCCATTTGTTCCACACTGTTATGTCTGTCGGGCCTAGAACAAAAGTTAGGGCCTAGTCTTGAAATATGAGGTTTAAAGGCGCTTAACCACATTTTCTTAAGTATCCACAGCCAGCTCTGTTAAATTTACCTTTGGAGTAAAGACTACTTGAGCTTTTTGCCACTAGGCAAGTTTGAAAAGGGTAAGGAGTTTTTTGAACAAAACAGAGTTCATATTACAGAGGGTTCAATCAGGCAAACAGAATCCACACCAGGTCATTCAATAAAGGGGATTTAATATGGAGAACTATTTACAAAGGCAGTTAAAGAGCCAAAGAAGCAAACAGTGAGGCAATTGGAAATTAGTAACTATAAGAAGCCACTCTCACCCTGGGGCTGGATGGACAAAGAGATGAGTCCATAGTGGAAGCTGCTTACAGGCAGCGAGGTTCAACAGAGAGGATGGGCTGGAGGTTGCTGAAGCTGTGGAGGGGACACAGCCACGCCCAGAGATGCTTCCAGAAGCAGAGGAAAAAAGGGGCAGGGCTTCTCCCCTCCTCATATCCTCCAATCTCCTGCCAGAGCCTAACACTAAGCAAACCTAAACAAAACCAAGGAGGCCTGATAACTGTATTTTTCAAATATATTCAGCCCTCTGAAATACAGAGCAGTGCTGGCAAATTGGAGGATTATAGCCAAAAGGAAATAGAAACGGTGCTGGTTTCATCATTCAAAAACTAAGACCTTAATAATTGAGATATATATCTAGATGTAGATACTAGTGTATATATGGCATGAGCATGCAGTTTATCTACATACAGGTTGTGATGAAGTAACAATGGAAGTAATGTGTTTGGGTCTAAGCAGGAACTGTAAGAGCCACCCCACAGCTCCACCATGTTTTCTCTCCCTCTGCCACAAGACCCATGATATCCCAGATTAGATAAGGGCAGATGATATAATTTGGTAACTAAGCTGGGACACTGTATTTATTAAACTTTTTTCAAATTCACAATTAAACCCTATTGTTTGAGGAGTAGAGGTGCCTCACCTGTAAAGGCGTCTGGAGTTTGAAGAAAAACATTTTGCATATTATTAAAAATATTTAATATAAGTTTAAAAATAAGTTTATCTATGTTTCCCAAATTTTCAGACACTGGATAGACATAGACAAATAGAAGGCAAGCCCCAACAATGTGTTCAATGCAAGTGATTAAGGCCTCAAAACACAGAATCCCCAAGTTCACACAATGAGTCCTAGCTTTGAGATAAGTAAACACTAATGCTACTTGGGAATTTTCTAGAAGCAATCTTAAGAAAAAAAAAAATTGAACAACTCTGGTAATGTCACTCCCTTGCATATAAACCTTTCCTGGTTCCCTCTGTATCCAAGCTTCCCAGAGGATAAAAAAATAGACTTCTTGGCTTGACATAAAATCTAATCCCAATTTATCTGTCCAGCTCTATTTGTGCCCAATACACCATACATTCCAGAAATTTCACTTCTCAGTGTTATTAAGTTGTTGCCAAGTTTTGTGTGCCTGTCACATGCCACTTCTACACTTAGAATTTTCTATCCACCTTGTCTCCTCCATCCTCGTTTTGGCAAAAGCCTGCTCATTTTTCAAGTTCTGGCTCAAATGACTCCTTCTCTGTGAAACCTTCCCAAATAGGAGCTCCCCCGGCTGCCCACTGCAGCATTTGCTACCCTCTATTAGAATTACCCCACTCACCCATCTCCTCCACATGACAAGAGACCCCAGGACTACATCTTCTTCATCTTTACATGCCAAGCATCTGTCCCAGAGTCCAGTATATTCTAGGTCCTCTCTAAATATCTCCTGAATAAATGAGTAAGTGAATGAATGAAGAGGTTTCTCTATTTACCTTCACATGCTGCTGAGAAATCACAGGATTCCCAGACTCTATTGAGATGTCCAGACTACACAGAGTTCAGTTCCAGATACTTACCTATGTTAGTTACAAATATAATACTTTACTATACATAGTTGAGTGTGGTCTGTCTCATGTAGACTACTCAGAGTCATTCAATTTTAGTACTAGAATGAATCAGATATCAGATATCCCCCTTCAGACAAAAAGGTGAATTGGACAGAAAGAGGCTAAGTTAGTCCATGGAGTTAGGGGTGCCACAACTAAGCTAACGTTCCTTTAATTCTACTATATTTGACTGTGCTTGTGAGGAAGACTGCTTATATGAATATTCACAGAAAAGGAAATATAAAGAGAAAATAAAACATATGGAAAATTATCATACTTGATAGTAATCAAATAAATCCAAATGAAGATTCACTTGTATCATTTTACACCTGCTAAATTAAAAAAAAAATGATCCAGTCCAAGGTTGCTGTGAAATTAGATCCTTATGTACTTCTAAAGGCCTTACAAACTGGTACACCTTTTTGGAAAGTAATAAGAAAAGACAGACCAAGAATCATAAAAAAAACAAAAAAAAAGAGAAAGAGAGAATCATAATGTTCTCACTGTTTCAACTCCATATCTAAAGTACTAGGGATTAATTCTATGAACTGTTTCAGCACTGCTAAAAAAACTGTGTGTAAGACAGCATTTCTGGCAGCGCTGCCTGGTGGGAACAACCTCAGTATACAACAAGGTGGGATGGCATATTAAAGCAATGGGCAATTTTGCTGCCATCGAACATTGTAATTATGCAGCCTACATATAAACATGGAAAATATATAATACAAATTGGGCATAGTAGAAATCAAAACAGTGTGTGCATTATGATAGCAACTCTAAAAACATTTTTTACAGAAAGATATTGGAAGGCAATTTTCACAAGAGTTGTGATAGGGTAGGAGTATGCTTTTCCTGTTTCTATCAACATTTTTAAATGTTGCCAGGACATATTTTCTCTAATAAGAAGCAGGTGGAAAGTAAATACACTCACCAGTGGGAATTGCAAGGGTACAAAGAGACTCCGGTAAGCAGGTGAACCATGTCTGTTTGTGCTCCAAGCATCCCTTTCCCTGCCGTGGTGGGAATGGAAGGAGGAGTCAAGAAGTGTATCCTCTGCAGGAAATCTGTTTAATTTTCAGGAAATAGAGGATGAAGAGAAACTTACTAAAGGAATCTCACTCAATTTTGCTGACAAGCAAGAATATCATTTGATCAATGCTGCCTTAATACCTAAGCGAGAGCTCTGCTTTTCTTGGATCTCTGCTGTCCACTCATCAAGTCAGCTGTTTATTAAGACACCACTAAGTGCCAGGCAGTTTGGAAACTTTACATATTTATTTCATTGAATCTTCATTACAATTCAGCAACGTTCTACTGTAGTACTTTTTAGATCTCACAAGGGCAGATTCTGGGACGCAAGGCCTGGTTGCAAAATCTCTTTCTGTTCAGTCAGTCCATAGGCCAGACTGATACTCTGACAGGTAAGTGTTCTCATTACCCAAAGCAGCTGGGAAGGGGCTCAAACCACTTGTCTGCCTGCTACAGACCCAGCACTCTATTAGACACTTTATATGTTATCTTGTTAAATTATAACATGAGAGGGGTATATAGTATAGCCCCCATTTCAACTCCAAAGCTCAAATAGCGAGGTCATAGGTAACTGAGGTGTTTCTGGGCTGAGACCAAAGCATTGAGAGGCCCCAGGACTTCCCTGCATTTGGACTTCCCTGAACTTATCCTCAAAGGAGGAGTGATTGACATTCAGGCCAGAGCATGTCTTTGTGAAGGAGTGTCTGACAGATCGTAAAACATGCCTTATTCCTGGCCCAGGTCACTAAAGGCTAGAAGCATCACTCCTCAGTACTGCGACAACCAAAAACGCTCCCACACTTCCGGACGCTCTTTGGGGTAGGAGGGTCCACCTCCACTTGAACAACATTAAGCAATTCATATCCAATCTACCAGTAAATGTTTATCAAGTACCTTCTCCATGCCAGGTTAATCTGCTGGCACAAGAGGCCTTTACTGGGGAAGAATGACACTTAAAGTGCTGCCATAAAGTGTGACACGTGCACCAACAGGCCGGGGTGCTGTGAGCACAGACAGCAACATGCATCTAACTGCCTAGAGCATCCGAGCCAATCTTAGTGGCCTGTCGCCAAGAAGGGACTCCAAGGAGAGCTCCGGCTTTGCTGTTCAAAGACTGCCATTCATGGGCTCCACCTGAGTCTTAATTATTACTTCACTTCAGGCTCCTTGCTTATTCCCACTAAGAATTAATTTCTTCATATGAAAAATGAAACCATAGTAATATCTGCCCTACGTGCCTCTCAGAGTCGATTCAGGAGAAAACACTGTGGTGTGCTGTGCGCGTTGAGTGGTATAGCAGGGATTCGAGTTGGAGCCTAATTTATGTTCTCAGCTGGGAATCAGGCATGTCTGGAAATGTCCAATGACTTGGGGGAGAAGGCAGCCTACTGGCATCTATTTTTAAGAAGCTGGTTTCCCTGGATTCCCATATGAGCCCTGTGAAGCAACGGTGTTGGCAAAAGTTGAGGAGACTGTCATAAGGGTCCCTGTGAGACACGAGGACTCAAGCAGTACTACTAGGGGCCTCAGATAACAAGTGAGGCCCCGAGCTGGGGCAGTGGGGGGCCAGGAAACCCTCTCTTCCTCTCTGCCCCAAATGCAGCAGTCTTTGCTCTCTGAGGACTGCTGAGTCCCCAGGTGTGCCAGGCCCTTAGTGCAGTTGCCAGGCCCCTCACTGGCAGCAGTGACAGTTAGGAGATGCCCACCTTTGAATGGCTTCACAGGCAGGAAACATCGACCAAAAAGGACTAAAGCAAAAGGTAAAAAGGCAACTGACAGGTAAACACAGGTGAGATAACCCCCATATACTCTGGAAATACTCACTGAGATTTGACACCAGGAATGAATATTAGCCAATGAGACGTGATTTATTGCTATTAATGTGGCCTCATTTGTACCCACAGGCTAGAAAACTTGGGTTACTGTTGTTTAATACAGTCTCCCTGGCAGTAGAAGCAACGACGGCTGTCCAAAGGCCAGCTCCCAGCATGCATCGCCTGCCCCCCAAGCCCAAAATAACCATGACAGGAAGGCACTGAGATGGAAGCCTGCTGCCATGGAAACCTAGGTTTGGGGTTGCCCTTTCTCTCAGTGGACAGGGTACAGGAGAGCACCGTGTTTCTCATTCTTAAAAACCACCTCATTCTTAGTAGAAGCAAAGTGACCATGGGGTGTTTACTGAAAGTGGTGGTGCTTGGAAGTGAGCACTTGACCATTTGAATCATAGTTTCATGGACCCAGTGACTCCGGACAGCTCACGATGTGAATGGGTACCATGGATGGAAAAGGGCCCTTCCTCAGGGTTGTAAGAACGAATGCCCGGTAAATTCGCTTTCAGGCTAACTAGGTGACTGAAAAACTTCCTTTTGTCCTACCAGGACATACTGTATTAGTCTGTATCTTCCCAAAATGGCAACTTCAGTGTCTCCCATTCCACCTGCTCTCCTTACAGCATGACTTTGACATTCTTCCCCGGGACTCCTGGGGTCTGTGGCCCCTCCCCTTGCGTCTGGGTGACACTGTGACTGGCTGAAACAGAGAAAGCATCAGAGAAGGAGGAGCTCTGTGACTTCTAGGTCAAGGGCATCACACGTCTGCCCAGCTGTCTTGAACAGCAGCTTCTAGGACCCGGGCCCTGCACTCTGAGAAGCTCCGGCGGCCCATGGAGGGAGACCAGGGCGCGCGGCTTCCCGGGGGCTTCCTGGCGACGGCCCGCTCTGATGAGCCAGCCCTGGGAGTGGGGCCTCCAGACTGTCTTACAATCATTTCTTCACGTTGCTAATATGCCGTGGTACCTCTACCCCAGCTGCTCGTGAGAGGTCCTCCTTTGGTCTGCACCAGTTTGTTTTATTATAAAATGGGACTATTTGCCTTCTGAATACTACTGGTTTGTGCTTTAGAATTCGTCTCATCATGAAGGATTCAATTTGGTTAATTTGCTCTGGCCCTTCCTGTGGGAAAATTGCAAAAAATGAAAAACACAAGATACTGCTTTGATGCCCACATTCTGAACAACTTTCTAAAATCATCAAAGACCGTGAGTTGGGCTTTTCTCTTAAAGTACCCTAGCCTAGGACTAGATAATGATCCCTTATGTTAGCCTGATGTGTCGAATCGGGGGAGACAGACAGAAAGGGAGTGGGAGTTTTTATTTATCATCCAAGTCCCCTTATCTTTCCACTTCATTTAATGCGATCCTCAGACAGATATATTCTTGCCTCTCACTCATTTAAAACAAAGACTCCTCTCAATGATTTCCCCAATTCTGAGTTTGTGAAGAAGGGGAAAAAAAAGTAAAATCTGCTGTTAGACTAATTTCACTTATTCTCACCTCATGCAAAGCCACGTTATTCTCCCTGCTGCATTCCCACCACCCATTTTCTTCTGCAACCTCTAGGTTTCCTGCAGAGAGAGGACAATGGGCAAGTTAAGTGAGAGAGATGATTTACAAGGCTTTTTTCCTTTTGCTCTAATTTACAGGAAAATCGGCCTTGCTTAGGAGACAAGCTAAAGCCCCACATCAGTGAGGGATTCAACGTGATGAGAGGAAAGAAAATGAATAAACAGAATATATTTTATATATTAGCAATGGCAAATATATTTGATGGTAATAGTTCACTTGTGCCTTTGCTATTAGAAAAATGCCTTTTCAAAAAAACTGAAAGAATATTTGCCTTTATTTCAGATAGTACTTCCATTCTTTTGCAACTGCTGATTTATGTCTGTTTCAGCTAGAATTGTATTCTGCATAAAATAGAAAGCCAAAGTAAGAGGGGTCTAACCACAAAGTTCTATTCTTTCATGTAAAAGACACCCAGAAATGAGCAGTCCAGAGCTTGTAGGGCACTACAAAGACCCTGGGACTCAGGACATCTTCTACCTTTCTGCTTTACCATTCTTAGCACATTGACTCCATCATCAAGCTGACTGCTGGTGCTGCAGGATCTCGTCTGGGACCCTGCCAATCAGAAAATAAAAAGAGAAAGGAAAACCCATATAAGACCCAGCCAAGTCACCTCCCTGTAACAGGTGTCCCTGGAAATTCCATTCAGCAGTCTTCTATCTCATTGTCCAAAATATCATCACATGATCACCTCTAGCTGCAAAGGAAGCTGGGAAAATATTAGCACCACAGTATACAGAGGTCCCTCCCTTCTCCAAATCCTCCAATGCCTGTTGTCTACACTACATTATCCAAGACCCAGCTATAGCTTTCTTCTCTTCTGGTTCCAAGAGCTAGCAGAGTTTTTTACTAGAAGTGTATGTTCCTTGGGACAATTAGCACATCATTTTTACTGTACTCTTTACAGTTCCCTGATATGAGTTAAAACACATTGCCACACCCCAAAATTGTAGAAGTTCTATTTCTCACTAAAGGAGAAGAATGGATTTTGGATAGGTATCTAGCAATCTGATACAGGATCATTAATGTTTGATCATTCATTCATTATATATTATGTATTTAATGCAATTGAACAAGTATTTCTAGAATGTCTCTTTTCTTCCAGCTCCAAATCAAGAACTATGAGGAGTGTGGTAAAAATATGTCACATTGTAATTAATTACTCTCAAGGAATCTACAATTTTAATAAAGAACTCTACTTGCTTATGACATACAGAACTGTAGACAAGAGCTATAATCAGGTCTTATATGGTGCAGATAATAAGCACTAGAGGACACTGGGGAAGGGAGGGAATCTAAGAGCTGTGAGGTTAATGATTTTCTGAAGAAGACAGAAGCTGCAATGGGAATTGAGAACTATGATGGACATGTGTGATGGTTAATTTTATGTCAACCTGACCAGTACCCAGATATTTAGAGAAACATTATTCTGGGTATGTCTATGAGAGTATTTTCACTGCTTCAACATTTGAAGTGTAGATGGAGTAAAGCAGATTGCCCTCCCCAGTGTGGTGGGCCTCTTCCAGTCCTTTGAAGAATGAACAGAGCAAAATGCTGAGGATGAGTGAATTCTCCTTCTGCCTGTATTCACGCCAGGACATTGATCCTCTCCTGCCTTTGGACTGAGACACAGACTGGAACTTACGCCATTGGCTCTCCTGGTTCCTGGGTCCCTGCCCCTGAGCTAGAACTAATACCATCAGCTCTCCTGAATCTGCAACTTGCTGGATGTAATTCTTGGAACTTCTCAGCCTCCATAATTGCATTCTCAGCAGAATCCTGACTAATACACCAAGTATACAACAAACCTCCTAGCACACTGAGCATCTTCGAAGCCCCAGGCACAGTGGCAGGCATGGGAATACAGAGATGAAAGATACATCCCCGTTCCTACAGTAACTTACAGACTGCTACTGGGACAGAGGAGAGAAGAGAGCCCATGGTGACACATGGGACCCAGCTGTGGCAGAAGCATGCACAGAGTGCCGAGGGGCTGTGCAGGGGCCCTCAGCTCAGCAGAAGGGAAAGGAGGCCTCCAGAGGACCCGGAATGGCCATCTCAGAAGACTACCCAAAGGAGGGTGGCAGCTGTGTGGGCATGTGCAGGGTAGACTTGAAGGAGGGTATTTTCGATTTTTTGGAGTGACTTGCATGTTTTTAAAGGCTGGGAAGAAAGTGCCAATAGAAAGAGAGATATTCAAAGTCCTGGAGAGAGGAATGATAATAGTTGAAAAGAGAAGGCAGGAGAAGGGATTCTGAGCTCATGGGAAGAACTTAGCCCACAATCAGAATGAGAATTGTTGACAAGGCACTTGGGCACAGGGCTCAGAGGCCCCTCCGGGTTTGAGCAGTCTAAATTTTCAGCGTGGAAAAGAAGTAGAGAATCTGGAGGGAAAAAAGATGCCTAGGGAGTAAAGACTGTGGATGTATGATTAGAGTCCCTGTGCCACGCTTCACAGGCCTGGTCATGACCCACAGACACCCTCCCAGCAGGACCCCACAGTGCCTCCTTTCCCTCTCTGCTCTTTCCTGTAATGCCTCTCTGTCCACTCTCTGTTCAGTGTCTGACTGTCTCCTCTCCCCTCTCTTGCACATAATTCACTTGCCTTATAGTCTCACTATGGGTTTCCTTTTATCATCTAGTTGTGCAAGTGTTTGTCAGCCATCTGTCACCACCGACCTGAGTGGGACAATCTGCTCAGGCTGAGCCTAGCCACCTGGGGTCTCGGGCTCCCCCACTGCAAGTCCACAGTTTTCAGTGCCTTTGGAAGTGACAAAACAGATGCAGAAGCTCCTACATGCCCTTGAACGCATCCCACACAGCTTCTCTGCATCATGCCCTGCCTGTGGGGCCAGAAAGAACAGGGAGGGTAAAAAGGGTCACAGAGGGACTAAAAATAATCAGATGAAACATACTTTCAGGTGGGGATAGTTTGATTTGTATGATTTGTAATAAATGCAGTAAGAGCACCATTTATTTTCAACTATCCAGTAAGATTATTAACTTTTTCTTCCGAAGATAAACTTGATTACATTACTTATTTATACTATGTACATTGCATTAGAGGTAAAAAATGCATCAAGGTAAAAAAAAAATCATATACAGTTTTCTTTAAATTAGTGTTTTCCTATCTACTGCTAATAACAGCTTAGATTATTAAAAAGGAAGAATCTTAAATATGCAGCTCACCTTCAGGTCTTGGTACTGCTTGTTTACTTTAACACTTTTTGCTGAACTTGACAGACAATCTAGAAATACCATCTCTACTCACTTTCAGTTCCTCATTTTTATACCAGAGCTGTGCTTTTGTATTGGGGTCTATGACATATCAGGATAGGCAGCATGATATAGGTGAAAAAATGGGAGCTTTGGAGCTGCATATATTTATTTAAGTTTAAAAGCCAAGCCTGCTTTTTACTAGTTAGGAATTGGGGGTGCATAATTAAAAAGCAATTCGAATTTCAGGGGTTTTTTATTGTAAATATGGTGACACATTTACTAAATACTCATTATGAACCAGGCACTATGCTAAGCACTTTATTTTTACTATATTATCTATTTTTTGTATACATTATTTTAAAATGTATATATTACACATTTTTACTATATTCCATCATGTTTAATCTTGGCAACAATCCAGTGAAGCAGGTGGTATTAGTATTTTCTCTATTTTAAGATGAACCAGATGAAACTTGGATTAAGTAAATTGCCCAAGGATATTCAACAAATAAGCTAGGAATCAAACTATGATTTCTGACTCTGAAGGCTACCCTCTAAACCATTGTCCAGCACTGCCTGATACATAGACCATCTCCAGTCCTAATATGAGCACCTTACACGGTAGGTGTCATCTCTAAACTAAGCTGAAGAAATCAGAAGTAGAGAAAATCTCAGATTCACGGAAGACAAGTCCATTAACTCTTTTTTTAATTTTATTTTGGTATCGTTAATATACAATTACATGAGCAACATTGCGGTTACTAGATTCCCCCCATTATCAAGTCCCCACCACATACCCCATTACAGTCACTGTCCATCAGCATAGTAAGATGCTATAGAGTCACTACTGGACCTCCCTGTGCTATACTGCCTTCCCCATGCCACACCCCACTATATTACATGTGCTAATCGAAATGCCCATTTTTCCCGTTATCCCTCCCTTCCCACCCATCCTCCCCAGTCCCTTTCCCTTTGGTAACTATTAGTCCGTTCTTGGGTTCTGTGAGTCTGCTGCTGCTTTGTTCCTTCAGTTTTTTATTTGTTCTTATACTCCACATATGAGTGAGATCATTTGATACTTGTTTTTCTCTGCCTGACTTATTTCACTGAGCATAATACCCTCTAGCTCCATCCATGTTATTGCAAATGGTAGGATTTGATTTCTTCTTATGGCTGAATAATATTCCATTGTGTATATGTACCACCTTTTCTTTATCCATCCATCTACTGATGGACACTTAGGTTGCTTCCATTTCTTGGCTATGGTAAATAGTGCTGCGATAAACATAGGAGTGCATATGTCTTTTTCAAACAGAGCTCCTGCATTCTTAGGGTAAATTCCTAGGAGTGGAATTCCTGTGTCAAATGGTATTTCTATTTTTAGGTTTTTGAGGAACCTCCATATTGCTTTCCACAATGGTTGAACTATTTTACATTCCCACCAGCAGTGTAGGAGGGTTCCCCTTTCTCCACATCCTCGCCAACATTTGTTGTTGTTTGTCTTTTGGATGTTGGCCATTCTCACTGGCGTGAGGTGATATCTCATTGTGGTTTTAATTTGCATTTCTCTGATGATTAGTGATGTGGAGCATCTTTTTAAGTGCCTGTTGGCCATCTGAATTTCTTCTTTGGAGAAGTGTCTGTTCAGATCCACTGCCCATTTTTTAATTGCATTATTTGCTTTTTGTTTGTTGATGTGCATGAGCTCTTTGTATATTTTGGATGTCAACCACTCCTAATCGGATATGTCATTTATGAATATATTTTCCCATACTGTAGGATGCCTTTATGTTCTCCTGATGGTGTCCTTTGCTGTACAGAAGCTCTTTAGTTTGATGTGGTCCCACATGTCCATTTTTGCTTTTGTTTCCCTTGCCCATGGAAATATGTTCATGTTTATACTTGAGAGTTTTGCCTATGTTTTCTTCTAAGAGTTTTATGGTTTCATGACTTACATTCAGGTCTTTGACCCATTTCAAGTTTACTTTTGGGTATGGAGTTAGGCAGTAATCCAGTTTCATTCTCTTACATGTAGCTGTCCAGTTTTGCCAACACCAGCTGTTGAAGAGGCTATCATTTCCCCATTGTATATCCATGGCTCCTTTATCATATACTAATTGACTATATATGCTTGGGTTTATATCTGGACTCTCTACTCTGTTCCACTGGTCTATGGGTCTGTTCTTGTGCCAGTACCAAACTGTCTTGATTACTGTGGCTTTGTAATAGAGCTTGAAGTTGGGAAGTGAGATCCCCCCTGCTTTATTCTTCCTTCTCAAGATTGCTTTGGCTATTCAGGGTCTTTTGTGGTTCCATATGAACTTTAGAACTATCTGTTCCAGTTCGTTGAAGAATGCTGTTGGTATTTTGATAGGGATTGCATTGAATCTGTAGGTTGCTTTAGGCAGAATGGCCATTTTGACAATATTAATTCTTCCTAGCCAAGAGCATGGGATGAGTTTCCATTTGTTAGTGTCCTCTTTAATTTCTCTTAGTGTCTAATAGTTTTCAGGGTATAGATCTTTCACTTCCTCTGTTAGGATTATTCCTAGATATTTTATTCTTTTTGATGCAATTGTGAATGGAATTGTTTTCCTGATTTCTCTTTCTACTAATTCATCGAGTGTATAGGACTGAAACAGATTTCTGTGTATTAATTTTGTATCCTGCAACTTGGATGAATTCAGATATTAGTTCTAGTAGTTTTGGAGTGGATTCTTTAGGGTTTTCTATGCACAATATCATGTCATCTGCAAACAGGGACAGTATGACTTCTTCCTTACGAATCTGAATACCTTTTATTTCTTTGTGTTGTCTGATTGCCATGGCTAGGACCTCCAGTACTGTGTTGAATAAAAGCGGGAGAGTGGGCATCCTTGTCTTGTTCCCGATCTTAAAGGAAAAGCTTTCAGCTTCTTGCTGTTAAGTATAATGTTGGCTGTGGGTTTGTCATATATGGCCTTTATTATGTTGAGGTACTTGCCCCCTATACCCATTTTGTTGAGAGTTTTTATCATGAATGGATGTGGAATTTTGTCGAATGCCTTTTCAGCATCTATGGAGATGATCATGTGGTTTTCGTCCTTCTTTTTATTGAGGTGGTGTATGATGTTGATGGATTTTCGAATGTTGTACCATCCTTGCATCCCTGGAATGAATCCCACTTGATCATGGTGTATGATCCTCTTGATGTATTTTTGAATTCAGTTTGCTAATATTTTGTTGAGTATTTTTGCATTTATGTTCATCAGGTTTATTGGTCTGTAGTTTTTTTTGTGGTGTCTTTGCCTGGTTTTGGTATTAGAGTGATGCTGGCTTCATAGAATAAGTTTGGAAGTATTCCCTCCTCTTCTATTTTTTGGAAAACTCTAAGGAGAATGGGTATTATGTCTTCTCTAAATGTGTGATAAATTTCAGCAGTGAATCCACCTTCTCCGGGGGTTTTGTTCTTGGGTAGTTTTTTGATTACTGATTCAATTTCTTTGCTGGTAATTGGTCTGTCTAGATTTTCTGTTTCTTCCTTGGTCAGTTTTGGAAGGTTGCATTTTTCTAGAAAGTTTTCATTTCTTCTAGGTTATCCAGTTTGTTAGCATATAAATATTCATAGTATTCTCTAATGATTCTTTGTATTTCTGTGGTGTCCATTGTGATTTCTCCTTTCTCATTTCTGGTTCTGTTTATGTGTGTAAATTCTCTTTTTCTTTTAATATGTCTGGCTAGGGGTTTATCTATTTTGTTAATTTTCTTAAATTAATTTTTCCTGTTGTTTTATTCTTCTCAGTTTATTTATTTCTTCTCTGATCTTTATTATGTCCCTCCTTCTGCTGACTTTGGCCTCATTTGTTCTTCTTTTTCTAGTTTCAATAATTGTGAATTTAGGCTATTCCTTTGGGATTGTTCTTCTTTCTTTAAATAGCCTAGATCGCTATATACTTTCCTCTTAGAAATGCCTTCACTGCGTCCCACAGAAGTTGGGGCGTTGTGCTGTTGTTGTCATTTGTCTCCATATATTGCTTGATCTCTGTTTTAATTTGATCATCGATCCATTGGTTATTTAGGAGCATGTTGTTAAGCCTCCATGTGTTTCTGAGCCTTTTGGTTTTCTTTGTACAATTTATTTCTAGTTTTATACTTTTGTGATATGAGAAGATGGTTGGTATAATTTCAATGTGTTTGGATTTACTGAGGCTCTTTTTTTTTACCTATTTTGTGGTCTATTCTGGAAAATGTTCCATGTGCACTTGAGAAGAATGTGTATTCTGCTGCTTTTGAGTGGAGTGTTCTGTAGATGTCTGTTAGGTCCATCAGTTCTAATGTGTTGTTCAGTGCCTCTGTGTCCTTACTTATTTTCTGTCTACTTGATCTGTCCTTTGGAGGGAGTGGTGCATTGAAGTCTCCCAAAATGAATGCATTGCTCTCTATTTCCTCCTTTAATTCTGTTAGTATTTGTTTCACATATGTAGGTGCTCCTGTGTTGGGTGCATAGATATTTATAATAGTTATATCCTCTTGTTGGACTGATCCCTTTATCATTATGTAATGTCCTTTGTCTCTTGTTACTTTCTTTGTTTTGAAGTCTATTTTGTGTGATACAAGTACTGAAACACCTGCTTTTTTCTCCCTATTGTTTGCATGAAATATCTTTTTCCATCCCTTCACTTTTAGTCTGAGTCTTTG
Source organism: Phataginus tricuspis (assembly GCA_029783875.1). Lineage (NCBI taxonomy): Eukaryota > Metazoa > Chordata > Mammalia > Pholidota > Manidae > Phataginus > Phataginus tricuspis. Next base: position 6,266,957 of record JAQQAC010014596.1, on the reverse strand, counting down.
GTTTTGAAGTGAGTCTCTTGTAGGCAGCATATAGATGGGTCTTGCTTTTTTATCCATTCTATTACTCTGTGTCTTTTGATTGGTGCATTCATTCCATTTACATTTAGGGTGATTATCGATAGATATGTACTTATTGCCATTGAAAGCTTTGAATTTGTGGTTACCAAAGGTTCAAGGGCAGCATCTTTACTATCTAACTGTCTAAATTAACTCAGCTATCGTGCTATTGTAAACACAGTCTGATGATTCTTTATTTCTCTCCCTTCTTTTTCTTCCTCTCATCTCTTTATATGTTAGGTGTTTTATTCTGTACTCTTTGTGTTTCCCTTGACTGATTTTGTGGATAGCTGATTTTATTTTGCATTTAGTTAGCATTTGGTTGGTCTACTTTCTTTGCTGTGGTTTTATTTTCTCTGGTGACAGCTATTCAGCCTTAGGCATACTTCCATCTAGAGCAGTCCCTTTAAAATACACTGTAGAGATGGTTTGTGGGAAGTAAATTCCCTCAACTTTTGCTTATCTTGGAATTGTTTAATCCCTCCTTCAAGTTTAATGATAATCTTGCTGGATACAGTATTCTTGGTCCAAGACCCTTCTGTTTCATTGCACTGAATATATATATCATGCCATTCCCTTCTGGCCTGTAAGGTTCCTGCTGAGAAGTCTGATGATAGCCTGATGGGTTTTCCTTTGTAGGTAATCTTTTTTCTTTCTCTGGCTGCTTTTAATACTCTGTCCTTGTCTTTGATCTTTGACATTTTAATTATTATATGTCTTGGTGTTGTCTTCCTTGGATCCCTTGTGTTGGGAGATCTGTGGTCTTCCATGGTCTGAGAGAGGATTTCCTTCCCCAGATTGGGGAGGTTTTCAGCAATTATTTCTTCAAGACACTTTCTATCCCTTTTTCTCTCTCTTCTTCTTCTGGTACCCCTATAATATTATTCCATTTGGATTGGTCACCCAGTTCTCTTAATATTCTTTCATTCCTAAAGATCCTTTTATCTCTCTCTGCCTCAGCTTCTTTGTTTCCTGTTCTCTGATTTCTATCCCATTAACAGTCTCTTCCACCTCATCCAGTCTGCTCTTAAATCCTTCCATTGTTTGTTTCATTTCTGTTATCTCCCTCCTGAATTCATCCCTTAGCTCTTGTATATTTCTCTGTACCTCCATCAGCATGCTTATGACTTTTATTTTGAATTCTTTTTCAGGAAGATTGGTGATTTCAGTCTCACCAAACCCTCTCTCTAGTGTTTGAGGGATTTGAGGGATTTTGTACTGAACAAGGTTCTTCTGCCTTTTCATGGCAATGGGAGTGGACACCGGTGAGTGGCCGTATGTGTCATCTGGGAGAACAAAGTCCCATCCGGCTTGCTGGTTGCTTTGCCTGTCTCTGCTGTCTGTGCTGGTTAATTGCACACAGGGAGGTTAACCCCTAAGCTGCAGTGGGCGAGACGGCCTTTGAGATGGCCTAGGGCAATGGCGGGGGTCGCAGGACAACAGCGCGTGTGTTCTGCCACAAGAGCAAAGCCCCTTAATGCCTCCTGGTCTCTGCTGTCTGTGCAGGTCAACTGCGCTCAGGGAGCAGCCTCTGGGTTAATCCCTTGAGCTGCCATGGGCGGGGTGGCTCACAGGCTAGCGGCACATGTTCTTCCATGAGAACAAAGCCCCTTTGTGCCTCCCAGACTCTGCAGCAGTCTCTACTGTCTGTGCTGGTCTACCATGTGCAGGGAGCAGCCTCTGGGTCTGGCCTGGTTAGCAGCATGCAGGGAGAAGCCTCTGTGCTAAACTGTGTGGTTGCTGTGGGCGGGACTGCTCCCTGGCTGTTCCACAGCAATGGTGAGTCAGCCAGTTTGCTTGCAGTGCCGGTGGGGGGGAAGGAGTGGCAGGCTGCTTATAACCCTGAGGGGGTTTGGAGCTGGGCTGCCACCGAGGGGGTTAAGGTGCCTGAAGTTCCTTAAAGTTCCCAGCCTGCTGGGCTGAGTGTGCCAGGACGATTTAAACCCTTGTCCCTTTAAGACTTTTAAAGCTCCTGCTTTTCTTTTGTCCCTGGGCAGCCGGCTGTGGGAACCTGTTCTCAGACTTAATCTCGGATTTTGCTTTTCTGCTCCTCTAATATCCAGTACACCATGCATTGTGTGTCTGTGCTCCCGGGGAAGATTACTAGGGCTGCTTATTTAGAAGTCCTGTGCTTCCACTCCCTCCCCACTCTGATTCTTTTCCTCCTGCCGGTGAGCTGGGGTGGGGGGAATGCTCATATCCCACCAGGTCATGGCTTTGTATCTTACCCTTTTCTGTGAGATGTTGGGTTCTCGCACATGTAGCCTGGCTCATGTACTGTATCTTCCATTCACTCTTTTAGGAATCGTATTTTCAAATATATATGGTTTTGGGAGGAGATTTCCACCACCCTATTCACACTGCCATCTTGATAATCCCTCTTCATTAAGTCTTATAGTCCTTCAGCTTTTTCCTCCTGCCTTCCTTTCTTTTCTTGATGGAGGGTTTTAAGCTGTGGCCCCACTAGCTCTTGGAGGATGCATGCCTCTGATGGTGAGCTGGTAGGATGGACATGATGTTCAATTGAATTTATGCCTTCCGTGTTCCAGAAGGATTTAAAGTGAACTTATCAATTAATACAGCATGTTTCCCTGTTCTGTTACCTTTCACAAAGTCTAGCATATATTTATATTATCTCATTCAAACCTCCCCAAAACTCTGATGAAATGAGCTTCAGAGACTTTAAGCAATAGGCTCAAGGCAACAGGTAACTATGGGTAGTACACTGGGAATTTGATGGCAAATTCACCATGTCTGTGTTAGTTATAACTCTTAGTTTTACAGGCACACCTTGCTTCATTCCACTTTGCTTTATTGAGACTCACCGATACTGCATTTTTTACACATTGAAGGTTTGTGGCAACCCCTTGTGTCAAGTAAGTCTATTGGCACTTTTTTCAACAGCATCTGCTCACTTCATGTCTCTGTGTCACATTTTGGTAATTTTCAAATATTTCAAACTCTTTCATTATTATTATCATTGTTATGGTGACTTGTGATCAGTGATCTTTGATATTACTACTATAATTGTTGAGTCATACCCATATAAGTTGGTGAACTTCATTGATAAATGTTATGTGTTCTGGCTTCCACCCACTAGCCATGCCCCAATCTCTCTCTCTTTCCTTGGTTCTCCCTGCTCCCTGAGACACATCAGTGCTGAAATTAGGCCAGTTAATAACCCTACCATAGCCTCTAAGTGTTCAAGTGAAAAGAAGTGTCACACGTCTCCCATTTTCAATCAAGTGCTAGAAATGATTAAGCTTAGTGGGGAGAGCTTGTTGAAAGCCAAATTAGACTGAAAGCTAGGCCTCTTGTACCAGTTGGTCAAGTTGTGAATGCAAAGGAAAAGTTCTCAAATGAAATCAAAAGTGCTATGCCAGTGAACACAATGTATAAAAAGTGAAACAGCCTTACTGCTAATATGGAAAAAGCTAATATGGTCTGCATAGAAGGTCACATCAGCCCAACATTCCCTGAACCCAAAGCCTATGCCACAGCAAGTGGCTATATTAAACAAATTCTCAAGATAGGTGAAATAGCCTTCTACTGGAAGAAGAGGCCATCTGAGACTTTCATGGCTAGAGATGAGTAGTCAATGCCTGGCTTCAAAGCTTCAAAGGACAGGCTGACTCCCTTATTAGGGGTTAGTGCAGCTGGTGACTGTAAGTAAAAGCCAATTATCATTGACTATTCCAAAATTCCTAGGGCCCTGAAAAATTGTGCTAAATCTACTCTGCCTATACATTGTAAATGGAACAACAAAGCCTGGATACCAGCTCACCTGTTTACAACATGGTTTACTGAATATTTTAAGCCCACTGTTGAGACCTGCTCAGAAAAAGAGATTCCTTTCAAAATATTTTTGCTTATAGACAATGTACCCCATCACCCAAGAGCTCTGATGGAAATAGACAATGATGTTGTTTTCATGCTTGCTAACCCAACATGCATTCTGCAGCACATGTATCAAGGAGTAAGTTCAAGTATTATCATTTAAGAAATACATTTAAGAAAACTATATATAAGGCTATAGTTGCCATAGATAGTGATTCCTCTGATGAATCTGGGCAAAGTAAATTGAAAACATTCTGGAAAGGATTCACCATTCTAAATGTCATTGAGAACATCATGATTCATGGGAAGAAGTCAAAATATCAGAATGAATAGGAGTTTGGAGAAGTTGATTCCAACCTTCATGGATGACTTTGAGAGGTTCAAGACTTCAATGGAGGAAGTAACTATAGATGTGGCGGAAATATTAAGAGAATTTGAATCAGAAGTGGAGCCTAAAGATGAGACTGAATTGTTGCCATCTCATGACACAGCTTCAATGGATGAGGAGTTGCTTCTTATGGATAAGCAAAGAAAGTGATTTCTTAAGATGGAATTTGCTCTTGGTGAAGATGCTTTGATGATTGTTGAAATGACAACAAAGGATTTAGGATGTTACATAAACTTAGTTAATCAGGCAGTGGCAGGGTTTCAAAGAATTGAATCCCATTTTGAAAGAAGTTCTGCTGTGGATAAAACTATCAAACAGCATCACATGCTATAGAAAAATTGTTCATGAAAGGAAGAGTCAATCCATGCACCAAATCTCACTGTTGTCTTATTTTAAGAAATTGCCACAGCCACCCCAGCCTTCAGCAACCACCACCTCATCAGTCAGCAGATAAAACTTGAGGCAAGACCCTCTACCAGCAAAATTATTATAACTTGCTGAAAGTTCAGGTGATGCAATAAAGTATTTTTAAAGTAAGTTATGTACATTTTTTAGACATGCTATTGCACACTTAACAGATTATAGTTTACTGTAAACATAACTTCTATATGCACTGGAAAACCAAAAATTTCATTTGACTTACTTTATTGTGATATTCGCTTTATTGCAATGGTCTGGAACTAAACCTACATTATCTCCAAGGTATGCCTATAATGATTTCTCCCAGGGTGCTTAAATGAAACATAACTACAGTAGGAAATGAACTCTCAGTTATGTTATCATGACGTCCCCTAGCTTGGAAAACTCATGGAAGCCCATCATTGATGATCCCTAGCCTGATACATGCAGGCTTTGCCACCTATCCCCAGCCTAAACTTTCCGGTGCATCCTTCATCACCACCCTAACCACACTTCCTCCACTCAGGCCATGTCAGAGCAGCTGCCATGGAAGAATACAATGTCTCTTCATCCATCTGGGCTTCACTCCTACTGTTCCTTCTTTATGAAACCACTCTGGTCCCCTGCCCCATTCTCTGCCTTGAAAACACCAGCTAGTCTTTCAAAGCCTAGCACAGTTACACCCTCTCTGGAAAGTCGCCCCCAAAATCCTTAGAATACTTTGTACGCACAGACATGCCCCACCATAACTGTTCGCTTATATGTCGTGCTTTCTCCTAGAATTGAGACCAGCAACCTCCCATTCATTCTAATGCCCTCCACCTAACTACATGTGTCTAATGCACAGAAGTCCCTACAAATGGCTTTGGGGAGTTTATTGTTGCTTTTTAGCTAACTGTTCTGTGTTTCTACTGGGTGCCAGGGCATTTATCAGAATGTTCTGCCTGTAATAATACATTCAACAACTCTGTGAGGTGAGCTCTATCCAGAGTACCACTCTGGAACTGAAGAAATCATAAAGCAACTTTGTAAAGTAAAACAAGTTTCCCCAGCCCACCAGTTAGTAAGCGGCAGAGGCACCAGGGGCTCCAGGGCCACCCACTCGGCAGCTCTGTCGCAAAGACCCTCGTGTGTTGGCTGAAGATGTGTTCAATGAGTGAACAAGCCACCCAATGCTCTCACGATGTCCAAAGTTTAGTCTGATCCTATACCTAAAAGGAAGGAGATTGGGGGACCTCAGGTGTGAGGGAGCCCGATTTCCTGGTGTCACCAAAAGTGAGAACTGCGATCATTCTCTTCCTTTCCAGAAAAAGCACCCCTGCACCATCATGTTGCCATGGTCCTTACAATGGTCCTTGGAGAACATAGTCTGGTTGTATCATATCTTTACCATAGTTTGTGGTGGCAATTCCTTGTCCTTACCATCCCGTCAAAGGCCATGAATGAATCTTATAAAACCTGTAATTAGATGTAGTAAAAAGTAATCTGGTTAGCTTATATTTTTCCCTGGTTGTACCTAAGGTAGTATTTAGGGTGGGAAGGAAAGAATTAGAAAGCATGCTTCCTCTGGCATCCCTAGAGAGAGGGTAAGTGGGAAAAAACAGGGAATTTCCTCAGGGTGCCTCCTGATGTGATCAGGAGGATGGGGACCACTTTCTCTTTCTTCAAGTTGCACAGCGAAGATTTGATAGCAGAATGCTGTACCACTGCAGAGCAGACCTGGAGGGTGAACTGGGATGATTTCTTTTTTTAATCTTCCAAGTCCATAGGAGCAACTTATTGCACTTTCTACCAGAATCAGCAAACATTTTAGGGACCCCATATGTGTGGATATTGTCTATGGGAGAAACTAAGTTGGGCCTTCCTCGAGGAGGTTCAGATCTGCTGAAGAGTCAATAAACCACAGACTATAACATGAAATTTATGTAAATTATGGTTTGAATAAGGATGGGAGCAAAGTGCTAGGATAGGTCATAGGGAGGAGAAATTTTCATGGAAAAATGGAAAATGTTTTATGGATGGGGAGTCCTTTCGGCATCCCATGATTGAAAAGAAGATGAGCTCACTGATCTCATTAATTCTCATAACTTCTTATCAAGTAGTTTAAAACCTGGCAGAATCACACCACTTCACAGAGGGGTATGATACTGAAGGAAATAGAAATGCAGAAGGGAGGGATAGAGTGCATACTAATGATGTACAGCCTTCAGTAAGTGCCCACGAAACATCAGAGGCTGTGCGTATTAAATTTAATCCATAGGAACCCTCCAAGGCTGGTGGTATGGCCCATTGTACAGTAGAAAAAACTAAGGCTCACCAAGGTAAGGGATGTGCCCAAGTTCACAAAGTTCCTAATTGCCAGAGCCAGGATTTGAAGTTAGGTCCAGCTTTTATAGCTTTAGATATTTTCTATTTCACGTGCTGCTTTAAAAAAAAAATCCTATGAAAGGTGAACAAGTGATTGTTGCCATTCCCCCTCAAGGACATGAAAGGAATGTACAAACAGCACAGTCATTTTCTGCAGCAAAATCTTTTAATTGTGACCCAAATCACAGCACTGCCGTGATAAGCTGATTGTGAGCTCACCTGAAGTCAAAGCACTTCACAGCAAGTTCAGTGGCAACAACTCAGCTCTTCTTCTATTAGCAAATACAGAACCCTGGGCAGCTGTGTTTTATCCAACTTAGGCCAAAGTGTTATACAGTGAGACATTTACAAGGATGCCAGCAGGAAGGGAAAGAAGAGGAAAAGTAGAGTTTGTAACTTACTACCTTCAGAGTTTCATTTGTGGATGCTACCATTACCTTTGTGAAATAATGTACACCTCTTTTGAGGACGATTTTAGGGAATATTTGCAGGGGCCCTGAATGAACAGGTTAGCAGGACTGCGTGGCTGTTCATCTAACTTGACAGGTTCAGAACCAATTCTGCAGCCCAAATAAAGAGTCCATGTTCCAAGTGATAGTCGCAATTCATTAATGGTTGCTTTTCATAAGTAACAAGATAGCTCATCTCATTTGTTTCCCCAGCTAGGAGATGGTTTCTATCATTACTTTCCATCATTTATTCACCCTTCATCATTATAGATCTTTGAACGTTGTCAACATCTGTAGAATGCTTTGGACTCATCTGGCCCAAAGAATCCTAAGCTTTTCTTCTTTTAAAGACTCTGAATCAGGCAATAGCTTCATAGAACTTCAGCTTATTACTTTATTTATTCTTTTGAATTCCATTAGATATATACTATATAGCTGAGACATATATATGTGTGTGTGTGTATATCTATAGGCAAGTACGTATAAAATATATGTGGTACACACACAGATACATACAAGATAGGAAAATTGTGAAAAACAGCATTGGAATTGAGCAAAGTCTGCCCCAGTTCTGTCTGCATCTTCTTTGGTAAATGATAGAGGAGAATATGCTTGAAGATTCCAGGTAAGAAGACTTAGCAAAGGAAGACACAAGGATGATAGAAAAGAGGAATGTCCTGGAAGAAAGTCTACTTTCAGGACATCCATAAACCACTATGTTTTAATTAAGTTCAATATCCCTACTATGTCACTCTTGACAGCAATACATCCCATCCTGAACTAATTTCTCTGTAACAGCATGACAGCCAACCTCATCCAATGTAGGAGGAACAAAAATTCACGGGGACCATGGAACTCATTGGTTCACTTCTTCAACATGTGCTGAGAACCGGCTGGTGTTAATCACTCTTGCCAGTTCTGAGCAAGGAAAACAGAGGATTAAACAAAGGGCAAAAACAATTCATTTCCCAGATTCACAGTTAACCTGTCGATTACACATAATTGTCACCAATATGGGCATAACTCCTGACACTCTCTGGGATGGATCTTTTATTCACTCAAAAAGTTTTGTAATTGTACATTCAGGCCTAACATTATAGTAAATATATCCTATAAATCTAAAAAGAAATAAAAGCATGCTAAGTCATTTTCATCAAAATCCTAATATAAAACTGAAGGAAACTTGGCTTACAGTATTGTCTCCTTAAGGAAAATGGAAGAGATGGGGCTTACCGTGACAAAATATCAAAAGATAAATGCTAAAATGTTAATGAAAGTCATTCCAGCTCACCCCATAGAAAGTTTCATGGATATATTCTGAGTATCGGACTTGTACTTTAGGGGAATGTTGATGGCTAATTAATTTTGTTCGTTTCAACAAGGAGTGGGGTGGAGAACTGAGTCCCAGTGACTGACAGATAGGGTTCTTTAAAGTCTGAAAAACATGGAAAAGTACAAAGATAACGTCATGGTTCTCATGGAGCATTGCCATGTTACTATAGTTTCATCTCAGCAAAGGGCGCACTCAGGGTGTTATTCAATCCCATGGTACAAGTAGCAGTGAGATGGCTCTGCTGAGGAGGACTCCATAGCAGAAGCTCTGATGAACCGATGGCCAATTGTGCCTCCAAAATCTGGAACAAGATAAATACCAAGAGTTTGAGGTTGGCTCTCAAATAGAGGGACAATATGTAGCAAGAATGTTGGAGATACTCTGAAGCAAGATGGTATGGCTGTTTAGCTACTCCTCCCAGGTTTGAATCCACAACTCCATGTCCCTCCTGAGCAGAGCTGAATGACAGTGGGTGAGGGCAAAGGTCAGATCGACTCTGGGCCACTCCTTCCTCTGCAGGGAGAGCACGAAGTGCTAGGACAGGACAGCATTTTGAGGTTAGGGGTGAGACGAGCCAACGCTTTTTGGATAGGTAACTCTTGATGTGAAATAATAACGAACACATATTCTTGGGAGCAGCTGGTCTGAAGCAGTGCCCCCAGGCAACCACAAGCTCAGAGAACAGGGCGGCTATGTGTATGAAGCCGGCTGCTGACACGCATCTTTTTTGTAATTACTCTGTTTCTCATCCCCTCCACTTCCGTGGACCAAGCATAAAGTGTACAGGGAAGCAACCACCTATATGTGCTTTTATTTACTCAGGTTGACAATACTGATTAATCCTCCCTTCTCCCTGACACTGAGGCAGTAGCATTCTAACGCCATCTCAATTATTGTTCCGCAGATCCCATACTACTACATGCAGAAATAGTGTAAATCATGGCACTAGTGTTTGAGGTCCATAAAATGCAAGGTTATGAATATTTCATTACTATACATTTTATTTCCCTGTCTATTCTGCATCTCCCAAAATGTTGTTTGTATATTTATTGGCTCACTATTCACCGGGAATACTTAATTCTTAATGGAAGGTATGGACTGGCACCCACAGCCTTATGACCTGAGCTACATTTAAAAGTGATGATCGAGGTTTTCAGGTTTGTTTCCTTATCCTTCTTACGCCCTTTTTCAATACACAAATATCTGGCTGCCAGGCGACCTGTCTACAGGAGTTTCAGTCTCTCTGTCATAATTGCCTTGATTTGCAAGCCCACAACTGACTCGCAAACATTTCTCACGTGAACTACGGCTATAGATTTGCATTTTCCTCAACGCTCCATTGTATCCACCCTGGGCTGAAGTAAGCAGTTAGACTTAGGCTACCCATCTTGGCAGTGAAAGACACATTGTCCAAGAGCAATTAGCTTCACTCTCTGCGCCAGTACAAATGATTTGTATGAATCAGCTGGCCCTGCAAAAGATGCAGCCACTATCACCTGCTTCCGAATTTTCCTTTAAAACGCAAAATTCTTATTAGGAAGTGGCCAGGGGGATTCGATCTTAGCGATATCAGAGCCTGACTGGCCTGCTTTGAGGGGCTAACTTCTCTCCCGCTCTAGGGCATTGCAGATATTAATACAACTCTTTGGTAGGGGCCTCAAAATATATAAAATGTCATAATTACATCTGCAATTCAGCAACGAAACAATGTTCCCCCTTTCTTCACTGTCATCAGCATAATAGCAGCCTATGGGATTTGTATTTTCCGGCTGTGAGCACCTTTTATGGGCTGCAGAAAAAAAAAATCCAAGCAGGTTAGTTTCACAGCTCGGGAAGACCTCATGACAGAAATACTGCTTTTAACGTTATTGCCTCTTTCTAGCTTGTAACCCACTGTCTGGGTGGAGAGGCTTCTGTGCTGATACAGCATCACTTAGGTTTTTCTGGTAACCTATCTGTTCCGTTCCTTGCTTCTCCCACCCATCTGAATGGGAAAATAATTAACCAGCTTTCAGGCTCCTGCTGTGTTATCTACAGGGAGGGGCTGAGTCAGAGGAGAATGAAGTCAGAAGGAGGCCCATCTCCAAGGCTTCTCTTGGAGACATAAAAGAACGTGAGAAAGATGCATTCGGAGTGAATCCTCACATCCGTTTATTTTGCTAGCCAAGACAAATATCACAGCTCATATCTAACATTTGAAAAGCAGGGTCAAATAAAATGATGGATTAATAAGTCCAAGGACAGAATAATAGAAGGAAAATACATTATGGAGAGTGACCCTTGTGTTGATCTGAAAGGGGCAGAAAAAAAAATGCTGAAATGGAAACAGGGGGAAGAAAAGTGTACCATAACAACTTTAAATAAAATCCCTCCTGCAGTTATGCTAAATATTAATTAATGTTACCCAGGCCCCGGTGGTCGTATTACTTCAGAAGCAGGTATCTTCAGACCATTTGAAATTCCTTTTGTTATAACCTACTCTGTGGGCATCGTGAATTGAGCACCAGGCTACATGTCCCCTCTATAATTATTGGTAACAATATTCCATGCACATTTATATCCCCCATCATCATCTGTGATGAGGCTAACCCAGGGCTTTCTGCATGAGCTGTTATAACACCTAAAGCAGCAGGACAAATATTATCAAGCATGGGTTTACCGATGGAAAAACTGAATGTAACTGAGTTCATTTCTAGCAAATAGGCTAAGGATGGCAGTTAGAATCAGCCATACAGACAGACACCTGTAACACTCTCCAGGGAACTCACCCAAGTGACCGTTTCTCAGAACAGCATCATGTCAGTCACAGGAAGCTATCCTGAACACAGTTCTACAAACATAAGGTAATATTCATTAGTCAAGAGGTAGCTCTTTAATGAGAGGGGAGGTAGTCTGAATCTATTCCTCCCAGCCACAGACACATGGTGGTGTTCTGCTGGCCATTCTGTGACTCAAATTCATAAATGGTAACAGTTGGATTAGAGCCTATCTGTAGTAAAGGAAACCCTCTAGGAGCAAATAAGTTTTTAAAATCTGCACAGTACCCAGAGACACCCCCTCCCCGCCCCCACCGAGAGACAGTTTCTCTACTGTATTTTAAAAAGAAGTGAACAGACCAATAGTTTCACAAGCAACAAATCCTTATTTAAATATAATTGTCCAAGATGTCCTATGAAAGGAATTAATAGAAGGGAAAATCTGGAATTTACTAAAAAGGACTAATTTGTAAAATAGAAAACTACCATGCATGTTAGACCCTTCTTGAACTCTAAGATTATAATGAGATCATAGTTGTGCAATATTTAAGGAAAAACAACGCAGCATATGAAAACTCAAATTTACAAACCAGATCAATTAATGGGTGATTATTCACACTATAAAAGGATTTATAGCTTTACAAATGGTTCCCTGCAGGGTTCCATTTTAATAACTGAGCTCTCTCCTGCCACGAGTCACTGCCAATTAAAAGTCAATCAGAAGTGAAGATAAAGTGCCGCTGAAATTAAAATGTATGTCAGTGGGAAACCATGGGTGGAGTCACAAAAGCTCATATTACATACAACGTTCTAAGGGCACAGAAGCTTTTTCACAAGCACTTATTGAGCAGCTTCTACAAACTCAGATGGTTCTGAAGAGTCACCTCTAAGGGATCTCAAAACATGGAATAAATGATCCCTGCGTTTGGGACTCCTATGATATCGTTGCAGCGGTGTGGCACTTGGGTGAACCATTCACACCGGGGACTGGGGGCAACACCTTCTTGTCAGTGCACGTGGTTCGTTCCCATACCCTCAAGGTCAAGGAGGTTCCCTTGCCACTGCAGCGACCACAAAATGCCTTTACATGTTCCCAGTTTCTTTTGTATCACCCACCCCAACACATCACTACTGAAAACCTTTGTGATACTCAGCAAGTCTGGTTAAATCTTCCAATGTTAGTGCTAGAGAACATCTTAGAGGCCATGGACTTCAACTCTTCCCACTGGGTGAGAAAGAAAGAAAGTGGCGGGTCCCCTAGCGCCCACTCCATGGCTCTTTCTATGAAGAAAATCCCTGTGGAGAAAGTGAGGGTATTGGATGTCTACTCTTTGAACACAACTTTGTTCTGCCTTAGATTCTCCCAACATTTTCCATGTTTTCCTCCTTTATCGTTGCCCTTTTCCCTTATTTTCTGGAAATGAGTATTCTTACTCTATGTCAGATTCCGAGTGCTTTGGTCGCCTGGAGTCTCTCTCTCCAAGGGCTTTCCTTCTTCTAATAGTAGGATTTTAGAACACAAAAGGTGATCAGTACAAATCTAGCCCAATAATTTCAGTGGACCAAGTTCTTTAACCAAGTAAGGAAAGTCCTCTGCTGGGGGCTTAAGGAAGCTACAAGGTTTGGACCCCCTGTGCAGGGTTTGATAAGGTATAAACAACAAGATAAATAAAAGAAATTCAGCCTTTATTGGACTTGGTTTTGCTGAGGTTCAGCTGGTGAGATTGCACAAAACCTCAGCTGACCCAATCAGTACATTTTCATTATTTTCTTCGGCAGCTTTCAACAGCCTAAGAACATGAGAAGCAAAGCCGTCTTGGAAGTCATTCATCACTTACGAACGGTTAAATGTAAAGAGATATGATGGCAAACACATCTCTGAAATGGCTGGCCACAAGGTCTGTGCTGGAGAGGCAACCTGGCACAACAGGTGGTGTGGATCCTCAAAACTGGAAGGCTTCTAGGAGCCAGAAGGTATTTGACATGCTGACTCTGATGCGAGAGAATGGAACAGGAAGCAGAGTTCCCAAGGAAGTGAGGCTCTCAGATCTCAAACTTGCAACCGATTTGTGTGGTTGCGTTGGCTCCGGTATGGCCAGCTGGTGTTGAGGCTGAGTGGGAATGAAGTTATTAAGAGAAATGTGAAAGCCCCTAAAAATGGTAAGGAAAGAGAGAAAGAGACAGGTGCTAAAGTCATTTTGTAAAGTAAATGGAAGGGAATTTGAAAAGAATGACTCAAATTTCCATTAAAATGCCTCTGGGGGCAAAGGATTACAGGAAGATATGCAACAATCCTCAACTGCCTTCTATCATTATAATGCATTTGGGACACCTAAAATAAGGCTTCATTTACTCACTGAATTTATATTGACGGCGTTATTATCCAATCGATGGGTAGGTGTTTCGGGTATAGTGTGCACAGTACAAACAATGTGAATATCAACCCTGTGTCAGACGCTGTACGAAGCACTGTTTTGCAACTGGGAGTAAATAGGTTATCTGTCAATAAGGTGTTTACAGCCCAGTGAAGGAGGAAACTGCTTCAATCTCAGCACACTGTAATAACTACTAACTTGGTGTATCCTCACAGAAGGAGAGCCTAAGTGTGCCTGTCAGATCAGGGAAGGCTTCCTGGATCAGGAAACATCTTAACTGGGACATGAAAAATAAAACGAATTAAAGAAGTCGAAGGGGAGAGGTGAGAGGTGAGAGGTGTTGGCAAAGGGAACATCAAGATCAAAGGCTCATACGCGGAAAGGAGCAGCGAACGCAGAAGGAACTGGAGGTGATGGGGAGTTGGGCTAGGAGGGAAGGAAGGGCGGGCGCCAAATGGGCAAGGGCCTCTTGAATCACTCCAAAGGAGCTGGCATTTTATCCTGAGAACACAGGAAGCAATTAAGAGATTTTCACACTGGAGGAATGACAAGATCAGACCTTCATTTTAGAAAGCTCACTCTCATTGCCATTTAGAGGGTACATTAGTCTGAAGAGGGCAGGCATGGAATAAAGCCCAGCCGTACCAAGTCCTTATACCAGTGAGAGAGGGAAGAATGGATGCTAGCACCCAAGACATCTGATTTATGCAACTGGAAAGGGCGTGGCACAAATCGCAGACATCGGAGCCACCAGTTTGTCTGAGAGAGTGAGATGAGTTTGAAGCACCAATGGGATGTGCGAGTGTGGTCAGCGGACAGAGGGGAATCAGATCTGGGGAGGGGGTGGGCCAGAGACAGGGATGTAGGCATTTTGATGTAACTGAAGCCCTGGGACTGGGGTATATCCACCAGAGACAATGAGAAGAGAGGTGGAACGACCGTGGTCGTACTTCAGGCAAACCATTATGCTGGTCTCACAATCTAAAACATCATAGCAGTGGGAGAGAAAGGCTCTGAGTGGCTTTTTGGATGTTATGAAGGTGGTTCCAAACTCTCCATTTGTGATACCCCAGGATGTCTTTAACTACAATAAATATTTGGTTGACCCAAGTGCTTTACGAAGTAATCTTATTGTTGTATTTTCTATTTAGGGTATAATGAAGCCAGTTCAGGTATCCCAAAACAGAAGACACTGGTAGTGACGAGCAGAATTTGCTGCTGCCATGATACAAGGGAATTTCCTGCAACATATAGTCGTTTAGGGCCTGAGGCTAAAGTCTTCTAGTATAACCAAATCTTGAAGCTACAGTCTGTGAACAGATGGATAATTTTAGCAAAGACAAATATTTGCTGCCCTCCAATATATCTCAGTCTAATTCAGTAATTAGCTCTTCCTCATTGTCCTCTGTTTGGCTAAAAATCTGGTTCTTTTGGTTTCTCAATGGCCCTAGAGGGAGTCTATACATTCTGGAAAACCAGGGTAACCCTGTCTGTTTCTGAGCCAAGCAAGAGCAAAATTTCTCTCTTCCCTGGGTCCACCCATTACCTCGTTAGCAATTCTCCTATTTCCAAATTATTTCTTAGTCTGGAGAAGTGGTACTTTCCCATTCTCATGTCGTTTCTAACTGGACTGCCTCTGGTTGATGACGTTACCTCTAGGACTTTCTGTCCCTGCTTGAACTAATTCACCTTCATCTTCTGCACCCAGGCCCTATACAACTAGCTTTCTTTACTCACCAACCCTGCCTCCACTCTCAGCTACTGCCTCACTCAAAGCGCCCATAAAAGTCTTTAAATTAAAAAGTCAAGCAGTTTAAACCTTTACCTCTTGTTCTGATAGTAATTAGGTTAGGAGAGTTCTCCATTTTCTCACTGATAAAATGGGGGTAATTCATGTTTATAACAGTACCTAGCTGATGGTGACAGCTCAGTAAATCTTAGCTAGCATTCTTATCATTCCTGAGAGTGAAGGCCCAGCTCCCATCCATTCTAGCTGTGTATAGACAGGTAGGGCTCTTACTATCTGAGCCTCGGTGTTCGCATTCGAAAACTGGAGATTGTATTGCCTGCCTGTCTCCTAGAGTTAATAGGCTCCAGTGGGAGACAATAAACGAAGTATCTGGCCTGTTACAGAAATGTATGCAAATGTTACTTTCTTTGAAGTTTTCTTTGAAGGTAGTACCTTGCTTATGTATTATCTCAGAAAACCAACAATAATTTCATGGCATGCTAGCTGGGTCTGTCGAAGATGTAAGATAGAAAATTTGACTTACAGTTGTGTCACCAGTTATCAAAGCCACCTTTGACAACTTGAAGGATAGGCAAAGACTCCCCTCTAACTTTTATTTCAGGTTAAATGATTAAAATCTACACACTGGAACCATGAATGCTTAGCTCCCAGTACAATGTCTTCTCTGAATTGAATAATATGAGGCTATTACAGTTAAGGATCAATCTAAGAAATGACCATGGGAAGCATGTTCTGCCTCATTTATAATGTTCCCACCAAAAACATTTGTCCCTTCTTCTGGTCAGCATTTGTAAAGATCTACATGACAAATACCAGCAAAAACTTAATGCCAGGACAAAATTCAGTGCCTCTTTATGTACAAGTACAATTCTACCTGTGATACAATGAACCCTATGTAACATATTCCCTCATTCTTTCTTAATTACCTTGGTTCACTGAAAGGATTGCACACGGTCTGGAACTGGCCAGCTGACAAAGATTTGGGTCAACTGGGGACGAGCTGTTCATTTTCTCCTCTTGCAGAATGTCTACTTCTTTGCTTGGCGCATCACTCTTGTTTTCTGCTTGCTCGTGATTTCTCCTTATAACTTACCTGCCCAGGTGCTACGTCACGACCTTGTTTCAGCTTCAACTCTCATCACTAACTGGGCAAATTCCTTCTTTCCTGCAGCTCCAGTTCCCAAGGCAAGGGATGCGATGGCCTCAGCCGAACCCTTGCACATCTGGGCAGAGGCCTTCATGCCAGACCCATCATGTCTGCAAAGAGGAGTTGGGCCACCGGGAACAGGAGAAAATTCCCAGTCCCGCCAGGATAGGGTGGCGCTGCTGAGGTGGTGTGTGCTGGCCAGACAACTTCCCTTCCTGAGGTTTGCTCTTTCACATGTCTTTGAACTTCTGTTTCATTTGTTTGCTTATCTTTTTAGGGTGCACAGGAAGCTGACAATGTCAATCTCTAAGCCTTTTTTGGGATAAAGAGTTTTTTTTAATGAATTAATATATTGACTTAGAAATTGTTTTGAACAAAAACTAAATCAAAATTACACTGTGTTTCTCTTTCTAAAAAATGTAAACCCAAATAACTTTAGGTAATAATTGAGATTGTGTTATAACAAAAGTCCACTCCAACCTAATCCACAAATGATGGAGTGCCTGTGTTTGTCCGTGTTAATGTTTGCACCAGACGTTGTCTGTGCCCTTCTGGTTTCCCAAGTGGGATCCTGCAAGCCCATGACCGGGTATGTATGGTGGTATACTAGAGTCCGCTTATGCCAGCACTCAAGAGTTGATGGTTAAACTTTTAGGGATTTTGGTAATTTGGTTCATTAAACACAGCCATTATTAAAGCTATATTAAATCAACTCATAATTAAATAACTTACATTAAAAACAAAGGTTTTTAGTTTAAATTCAAATTGTCAAAGCCCATCACTCTCTTATTAGTTCACTACATTGTACCCTTACCTCTGTTTCGGGGTTACCGACGTCTCCCATGTTTGTATGGTTTGCACACACTTATACTGGTATGCCCCTGCACATCTCTTCCCACGTCCTTGTTCAGTGACATCACGTTGGCATCTTGAAATCCAGATGATAGGAGTATTTACACCATGGAAATAGACATGCAGTACACGTTAGCCCTTCCCCACCATAACCCTCTCCTCCAGGAGGGCCAGTTGTGAAACGTTTACCTACATCACTGGGTGTCTGTTTTACAAATTAAAAATAAAACTTTTAAATTTGCTCAAATTTGCAACAATTTTGAGGTTAGATAAAAAAATGCTTTAAAAAAGAGAACCGTTGCTCTAACCCTGAGTTTCCTGTCAATCCACTAAATTTATTCACCAATAACACAAGTGTTGAAGTCCTTACATATCACCTCCTCTATTTAGCAGTCCTCTAATGAAAGTCTCAGAATGCATTGTTCTTGGAGGAAGCAGTTAAAGGTCTGCAAAGCCCATGCCACAAGCCCACACACATGCATGCACAAAATGCCCCGCCGAGAATAGTGGTACGGGTGTGCCTATCACCTGGTGATAGAGTTTGAGCTTCTTGAAACAACTACAACTTACATTTAGATTCAAATGTTTTACTACCTCATGCATTAAACACATGCTTGAATACAAATGAAGTATACTAACTTTGTACTCTACATTTTTGACTCATGACGGCCTCATTAAACGCCAAACAAATTAATCCTAATTATAACCTTTTGAAACATACTGCATTAATAGGATGTGGGAGAGGATTACTGATTGACTCTCTTGATAATATATCTTGTTACTTAAGAAATGGCTGAAGTGGTTAAATGGTTCAAATTCTTTTATAAAACAACTGGACTGAGTGATGCCAAATATAAAATATATATGAATATATATTATGTTATATTATATTATATTATATTATATTATATTATATTATATTATATTATATTATATTATAT
>JAQQAC010014596.1:6192287-6248296 GCA_029783875.1 Phataginus tricuspis | reverse complement strand
ATTATATTATATTATATTATATTATATTATATTATATTATATTATATATTGGTCATAAATATATATATATATGACCTAATCACCCTTGGAAAATATATGTATGAACTGAGGAAGGAGGGAGTTTTGTGCATCTGGCGAACAAGCAAGGTGGACCTGCCATAAGCCAATTTGTTTGATGAGCTAAGGAGCTTCCCAGGCAGATCTCAGCCGAACGGAGAAGAGAACCAAGACCAACCTTGGTCAGGAACAGAGCCAGGAAGAGGGGATCATGAATACATCAGAGCATCCGTCCCCTGGATTAGCTCCTGGCCTCGGCCCCCACCCTGTGTCTGAGTCCTGAGGCAAACTGGGGTCACATAAGTAAAAGGGATAGAGCTGCTCAGGAGATCCATTCTAAGACTGGAGCACACGCCCTGTTGCTTTGGGAGAACAACAGGTTACCTAGCATAACAGGCTACAGAGAAGCAAAGCTTGCCCCCTGTTCTGCACTGGGCTTCTGAGTAGCTACGGCATATCCTGGGTCCTTGGGCACTGGTGATGGCCGAGCCACAGGGCAGTAGCCTGCCGTGGCGGCAGCTGGGCCTGCCCGATGCCTCAGTCCCCCAGGAAGGTGACTGGGATGGGCAGATATATCAACACCTTGTGGAAGAGGTAGATACGGTCCACACGCCAAGTACAGGACACGGGAAGTCATACCAGAAGAACAAAAGCAAAGATGATGCGTGGTAACTAACGACTTATTTCTGAGTTCATCCGATGTCCTACCTAAGATGAAAGTGGGAGGAAGGGGAAGAACTTACAGAGGCCCGGAGTTTGCATTACTGGGTTTTGACAAGAGCTTACAAAAAAGCTTGTCTTCCTGTCCCGCTGGGATATTCCTGGCGCAGATACTCCTAGCACAAAGCCAGGAGCACATTCTTAGCCCAGCTGCCAAGCTGCTAGTCAAGGGAAGCCATGGAGGTGCCCCCCAAAGCTCATGGCTTGTGCCAGCTTACTTCCCTAAGGAAGAGGAAAGCCATGACTAACTTCATTGGAGTCTGGAGACACGTGAGAATGCTCACCATTCTAGTTGTGGTGCTACAGGAATGTCCACTCTCTGGGTTGAGGTACCCACATGAGGTTGCCTTCCATTGAAGAATTTGGGGGACACCTTGAATGCTTGAAGCAGGAGCCATCAGGGCTCCTTGAATGGCAAGCTCTAGTAAAAGACGTGGGGGTGGTCTGTCTTCTCTCTGTGAGTTGGTGAGCCTGCTAGGAGGATAGAGACAATGGAAACTCTAGGCTGACTCCCAGAGGTTGTAATTAGGAATGAGAAATGAACCACTCCTCCCAACACCTGTCCAGGCAGCACAAGCAGTGTCGGTGCAAATTACAAAAAAGGCAGCTTCTCTGGGTGGCCAATGGCAAGGAAGCACACCTTTGTGAGGCTGATGAGCCCCTCGCTGGGACATAGCCCGTCAAGCAGCAAGCAGGCCTCCAGTCCCATGGCGGCTTTGTACATTGCACAAAATGCACAATGCTATGAGGCAGCCAACCCGATGGAATGCACTTTGAGAGCGGGAGTTCACGGAATGCACCCCATATTAAGAACAAGGAGTAAACCTGGAAGAATGTGCACTTGGGGGTATGAGCCAGAGGCCTCGCTTGAACCAATACATAAAGAATGTGCGGCTGCAGCAATAGCCTGGGGAGTTAGCATTTTCATCTGGCCAGACAGTATATGCATAGCATTGCTTTGCAGCCCCAAACAGCTGCCAGTCGTAAAGGACACAAAAGACCCGGAAAAGAACATTTTAGAACCAGAAAATGTTATATCCTTGCCTGAAACAAGTTATCGCAGGCCAAGAAGAGATACTGGAGCCGACAGAGGTCATCGCCTCACAAGAGAGGCTAAGAAATCCACTGGTGTCCTGGCTGCCATAAGTGCTCCAGGGACCTAAATAAGGGGCAGCCTTGTGATGTTGCTGGGTTCCTCTGCAACAGCAGCCCTGACAGGTGAGCCCAGGAGATGGAGGCTTTGACAGAGATGACACGGATACACAAGGAGTAGCAACTGAAAGGAAGTTTGGTCCACTACTGGGGATCAGCTATGTCTGGGCATATGGAGAAAGTGGGAAGAAAGGGCTTACCAAAACTTGTATTTGCAGGACTCCAAAGACAGAGACGTATTCAGGGCAACAGAGAGCTGGACTCCAAGCGTCCTAGTGCTACAGGAGTGGGATCATTCTAGGAGCAGAGTGGCGATCCCCATTACAGTTTGTCTCCTGGCTAGAACCCCACGCGCTCGCACTTGAGTCCAAAGGCGGGCAGTAGAGGGAAGGGACATTGGTGGCACCATCAGTAGGACCTGCAAGGATTGTCAGTAAGCTTTAAGGCAGTGGTCACAAGTAGCCACAGTTTTGAGCCCCTAAATAGGGTAGTGTCACAAAAGGGGCATTCTCCCCTACTTTGTGGAGACTCTCACCGTCTGGGCACCCTGGGGGCTTATGGAGGTGTAGGTCTTTGGTGCCTTCCAAAGGTGCTGGCGCTGTCCCAAGGCGGTGAAAGGAGCCACACCAGTGGGGGTGGCCCCATGCCCGGGACTCAGGGGGGCCAGCAGATGGAGCAGCACCCATGGAAGCAGCCACACCTGCAGGGGAAAGATGGTCACAGCGCCACGTGGGAAGGGATGGGCCTGTTTGTGAGCGTATATGGCCTACCCCTCGGGACCTCCAGAGATGACTGGATGGAGAAGCAGGGACTTCGTAGAGACCTGGGATCTGGCCTTCACAAGACAGGGCAAGAACCTGCAAAGCCACAGTGATTATAGAGTCTTACTTCTGAGGAGACAGTTGCCTTCCGACAACTAGGAAACAGGTAACACTAAGGTTATACCCATATAACCCCTAATGGGAAATAGTTTACAGTATTCTAAAAGTGCTTACTTTTCTGAGCTCAAACTCTGAAATGTAAAACTCTGCAGACAGCTTAAATACAAGCGCATGGTCCCTGGCTTTCTCTGACTGGACAGTTTTTCTGGCCCCTCTCTTCACCCACAGTCACTCTTGCACATTATGTAGTTTTGTTTTTAATGATACTTCTCATTAGCTGAAACTACCTTGTTTGGGTTGTTTTTTTTTTTAAGTTAACAAAATGTAAGTACCAAAAAACCAGGGCATTTGTCTATCTTATTCCCAGCTATATTCCTTAGCAAATTACTGCCTGGCACATAGTAAGCGCCCCTTAAGAACTTGTTGAATCAATTACTTGTAAACATTCCTTGCCAATTTCTTCACAACTGGGGTAAATATTCACTATAGGTCAACATTTAAAAAAAAGTGTCTCTAGACCCTTTATCTTATTCATTTTCCAGGTAAATGAGAACCAGGAAAACTTCTGCCTCAAACTTAGCATGTAATCTTGATTTGTTTATATGTGTTGACAGATCATTTTCAAATTCATGTCGCTAACATCTTTGTACACCAACACTTTGCACATATCAATACTTCCACCTTCATTTGGCTAGGACATCACATGTCTCCAACGTTCTGAATTTGCCTCTTCTAACCCAGTGCTGTTAAAACAACACATTACTAATGAGAATTTGTGACCTCTCAGCAATATAGAAGATAACATTTCACTCGATTAACTACACTACAGCCACCTGTGTACCTTATGGAAATTCCGATTCTCAAAGTGTGCCTGCTTTAAAAATATCTGTAACTGAAGATTCTGTTTGAGATAGAATTCAAGTCTCTTTCTTGTATTTTAGTGACTTTGCATACCCACTGGGATTATTTTTTCCATTCCCTTTTAGGTGGCTAATTTGACACCAAATGAGCTTCTAAGACACACTGCTGAATCATGTTCATTGCAGAGTTTTTAAGAATAGACTAGGTGACTGCCTATGTTAGATGTCACCGCTCTTAGAAGCCAGAGATAGAAACAAATTCACCCCTTGAGATCTCTCTAGCAGGGTGGGTTTTCTACCTTTGGATGATAATTAGTCCTCCCAAACTGTCAGGTGTTGCTCTTAACAAATGAAATTACCTTGAGGGGGAAAAACTATATTGATCAACATTTAGGGGTTTTCTTTTTCTTTTTTTCCATTAGGAATATAGCAGAGTGACTATTTAATTGTGAGAGGATGTTTAAGACCAAAAAAGAGCTGTGACTTTTGGAACTATTTCCTGATGTGTTTGGCACTTTTAAAATACTCATTTTTCCTTTTTTATGTAAATCGTCCTTAGTAACTAGCATAGGGTATTTCTGAAATTCATTTACTGCCATTTTGCTGTATTGTCCAACAGATTGTTTCTAGTACCTTCTGATATGTGGCAGCTGTGTTTTAACAAGTCCAAGTGTACCATATGAAAGTAATCAAAGACATTAACGCACTAGTGTCTGCAGCACTGAAGGTATTTCCTGGTTATGGTACTGCTGGGCCATGCGAAGTCGTACGTAAATTACCTTTTTCTTTTAGCATGCTGAAGTGTTCTCCGAATATATGTAGAATCACCACATGTTTGTGTGTGTGCACCCCTGTCTTCATGGACATAGCCACTATCTACAAAGGGCAATCGTACTAAAATCTGCATTCAAGTGCCATTTTTACAGAGCATAGAAGATAAAACACATTAATCTGTGCAAAGTGATCTCTCAGATTCCCAAAGGAGGAAATAGTTAAAGTTTAGTGTTTTCTCTGATAAAGTGTACCCTGGGTAGAGTAGTAATGGCTAACTACATAACATCCTAATGTAAGCAGTTATTGGGAAATGTTTCACATACAGTATTTTATTATAGTAAGATTGCACTGTACTTAAGGTAAATATCCCTGGATCCCCTCCAAAGCCAAAAGAATGTAGTTAGGTTACAGAATCTGCTCATATAGCAATGGTAGGATTCTTTGTGTATCATAAAAGGTGGGGAGAGGTAGAGTGACCTGAAGGCAGTATATTTTCTAAGTGATGTTTGTCATTAAAATATGATGGGCAATCCTGAAAAAAAGGATATAATCATGTGTGCCTTATATTACCTCACTAATTATCGGTTCACAGAGAGGCAAGGTTTCTAAGGATAAGGCTTAAAAAGTAAGGCTTCAAATGTGGCAGATGCTGTCGTAAGTCATATTTTAAGATTTAAGTCTAGCTTTTCACATACCCAAGTTCACCACACTTTTGCAACCTTTACAAAAAATATAAACTCTTTCATTATTTGACTATGTATTACGGTATTTCAGTGGACATCAATGTCACAGACAAACATGCTGATTTAGAGAGAACGTGCAATATTCCATTTTAGTGCATGAACTCCACTTTCCTCTTTCCTTGCTAGATGAAATATTCTTTTGAAAGTTGCCTTGAATAAGGGCTCCTAGGACCCTGTGGAAGTAGCCAAGAGCCTACATTTATTTGACATTCCATTTCTCCCCAGTGACCACTACTGACAGAGCCTTAGCATGTCTGACCCATGTGGAACTCTCACTCTTAATTAAAATAGTGGCACCAAAAGCTTTTAATGATTCCCCAAATGCTCTTATAGGGTACAGGGTAAATGTTAGAGCTGAGGCCCCTCTTTGGGGAATAACTAAAATTTGGAAGTAACATTTTCCACACCGCTTCATCCACTGCCTTCCTCTGGCCTCCCACAGGACTTCACTAGGCACTGGGCCACATCTAACCTTAACTCCTTGCTGAAGGAATCTCTTTAGAATACCAAACACTAGAATAGTACATTTTTCCAATCAGGGGGAAAAAAAAGTATTTGAACTTTCAAGTCTGTTTCTCTAGTTCCTGGCTTTCTTCTGGACTCAATTGTCTTACTTCTTTACCCAGATGAACAGGAAGGAACCATGAAAGAGTGTCCCCTCCCCCACAGCACCTTGAAATGTCCACACATTACCCATCCTCAGTGAGTCTGCATTTATTGAGCACTTACCACTGGCAATGGCAATACTAAAGAATTCTTTTTGATCTAGACCTGATCCCTGTCTGTATAGTTGTGCATGAATATGGTCTAAAAGATCAAGGGATCGATGGATAGACAAATAGGTGTTGCTTCGTAAAGGAAGCGTTAAGGATTATCCTACAATACAAAATCCTTCACATCCACCTCTTTCAGTTCTGAGCCTTAACTTTGCCTGTTTTTCTCAAACAAAGAAAATTAGAAACAGTTCCTGAGCAGTTGCCATTTGGATCAGGTACTTTAATTTACTCCACAAATTCTTTTGAGGATACCTAGAACGTGCAAGGTACTGTGCTCTACAGGAACGAGGCAGAGAATGAAGAAAGCAAGCCCCGTGTGTCCTCTAGGAGTTCACGCCAGGGGGAGGGCAGGGCGCGGAAAGGAAGGGCCTTTCAGCTGGCCTAAGGCCCTGAGGTGGGCCACATACAAGGTGCGAACGTGTGGAGCCTGCTTGAAAATGAAGAAGATGATTGCTTTGGCTGAAGATTAACCTGCATGGCAAAATAACAGGAGCAGAGACAGCAGAGGGGCTCGGAACAGCAGTGAGGCTGAAAGGGAAGCCTTGCTACAGATGGTGGGATTGTGAATGCTACGCTGGATATTGCCTCTGGAGCAGCAGAGCGCCAGCAGAGACTTTGGAGGGAGACTGACCAAAAGAGTACATCTTTCTCTTTCCTACTTACTGCTGGGAGGTCTTCAGTTTAAAAACTCAAATTATTCAGGAGAACTTTAATAGTGTCACCAACGTCACCCAACAGAAAAAGAAAATGGTGGTTTTAAAATGAACAAAATCACGACAGAGAAGGCAGAAATGATACTGAGAAGTTCTATGTTCCACTTCAAGAAGCTCTCTGTGTAGTCATGGTTAGTCTTAGCACAATCACAGAGTAGAAGAGGTGTGCCTTGGCGTGACCCCCACCCACCCCACCACCAGCCGTCCTCTAGCCCCCACCCACCCCACCACCAGCCGTCCTCTAGCCCCCGCCTCTCCATGCATCCATCTGCCATCCCGATGTCACCCAGAAGAATGGAACCGGCTCTCCACCCTCACCCAGCCATTAGTTGGCTTAACTAGCACTTTAAAGGAGGTAAAGGGCAGGGTATTATATAAAATTCATGTTAGAATAAGTGGAAGTCTCCCTTTGAGTTTGATTCATGTGGGGCAGATGTAAATTTTCTTATCCTTCCCCTCCCACCACCTCATGCAAACTCCACCATTGTTATCCACCAAAGCTCCTTTAATTCCACAGTCGGACTTCAAATCACATATAGTCAAAAGTGAGGAAAACCTTGAACTAAATTAATATTAAGATGTAAATGACCGGTAGTGTAACATAGTGTATCTGTCAGGTTCCCAGCAGGAAATAGATGGCAGGCTGCAATTAGGATCATTCCAGAATTTAGTGAAAAGACTATTTACAGAGTCGTGGGGAAGCCACAGGCGTTAGTGCAGCACCCTGACCTAATAAAGTACAGCTGTTAGCCATTTTAGGCCCGAGGGGAGGGGAGAAAGCAGTTACCAGAACCCAAAATAGAGTAATGAAGACACGACTGTCACGAGAAGAGCTTGAACCCTTAGGCAAAGGACACAACTGGCCCAAGGTGACTCTGCAGAGAGAAAACCAGGGGATTACATACTGAGATCTCACTTTTAACTCTCCCTTCAGTTTCTCTCCAGGGAGAGAACTCAGAGCTGGAGGGCAAGGGAATCCTTTGGTGAAGTTCCTGTAAGTCAGCTTCCCTGTGCAGAGTCAGGTAGAAATGAGTGGAGAGTGGATCTCAATGGGTAAGTGGCATCTGGAGCCCTAAGAGGGAGGGTCGAAGAGCCAGGAAGCCAGCATGCTGCTGGTGGGGGGGGGGGAGGAACTGAAGAAGGGAAGGTCAGAAGTTACGGTTCCAGAATTGGTCTTGTTCTTGAACACACACCCAGCCCACACATCTTTCAAAACTTCCAAAAAACACAGTGTTGGGACGCTGCTGTTTCTTCTAAAATTGAAAAGGGACGTTTCAGGCACTCCTCATTCCATAAGAGAGCCACCCTTTTTCCTGTGATGAAAACAAGCTCACTGAAATCCAGACCCTAGTAAGATCTTAACGCATGGACGCAATTCATTGATGGGTGCACAGATACTCTATCATATGAGCTAGTTGGAAGTTCACATGAAGGACAGCAGATAGGGTAGAGCATTTCTTCCCTCTTCCCATAGGTCTGCCTTTCAGGACATACAAGGTCAGCTCCAGATGGAAACCTAGGAGTTTCTGGAGTCTCTCCAACCTTCCTCTTCTCTCTTCTACCCCTCTGTCCTTCCCCCAGCCAGGCCTCCACTTCTCTAGATGGATGCTTTGGAGATTTCTCATTCCTGATTCTATCCTGGGAGTGTATTTTGAAATGTCTGTTCTGTACCTTTTTAATCATCCCCAAGAGTAAGTAAGATCCTTATGTATGAAGCATCTACAAGAGGAAACTTGCTCTGACAAACAGTGATAACTTGGGGGTATTATTATGCTAAAAGAACCTCTTTCCACCTGCACACATCTCACGCCACAACCTGTACTCCTACCACCACCTCTTTCCCAGAAGGAGCAAAAGGGTCAGAAGGAATCTAAAACCTTGTTTTACCATACTAACTTTAGGGAATTCTTTTTCCTGATTGGATGATGGTTTTCTTGATTAGTCTGACTGGTTTCATAAAACATGTTCACTTTTCTTGTTTATTACTAAATTGTCTTAATATGTCTAAACTTCTATTTGGTTATCTGTAGCTGCATAAAACTATGCCAAAATGTGGTAGCTTGAAACAGCAATGTATTCATTTTCCCACATGTATGGGGTTTCTGGGTTCTTCGTGCTTAGGATTTGTCATGTGGTCCTCGGAAGGCTCTGCGGGGCTAGCCCGCCAAGACGGTGATCTCACATGGCAAAATGGGAAGGCATGGGTGCTGGCTGTTGGCCGGGTGATGAGATGGAGTCTTTGGTCGGGACACCTGCCTCTAGCCTCTCACTGAGGCTCCCATTTCTAACAGCACAGCAGCTCAGTTCTGAGAGAGAGTGTCTCAAGGAGAGCCTTCCAGGAGCACCAGGCAGGGGCTGCCGACCTCTCATGACCTTCCGTGAGAAGTGTCAGCGTGGCACTGCCCCCTCCACCCTGCCCCTAAGGCCACCCGGACTCAGGGGGAAGGAATTAGCCCCCACCACCCTGTGGATGTGCAAAGCGGCACACCCCTACCAGGGAAGTGACGGGAGACACGTTTGGAGACCAATGCAAAATTTCATCTCTTCTTTTGTGTTTTGCTAATGAAACTGTAATCATGCATTTATGCTATCATTATTCAACAGTCTCCTTAATATAATGGAAAGAGCACTGGATTCAGAGTAAGAAGGCCAAGCCCTCAGTCCCAACCAGGAACACAGCCCAGTCAGAGCAGCAGCTGGTCTCTGAGGGCCCCATGCCTCCACGTCTGGCGCCTGGGCACTGGGCATGTCCCCGCCTTAGAATCCTACTCTGGACAGGTGCAGAGTTAAGAACTAATCTGCAGGTGTTCATCTCCATGTTAACATGTCCCAAGCCCTGACAGACTAGGGGTGGGGAACAAAGCTGGCAAACTTACCTCCAGAATTCTGGGAGAATGGGATAGGGCCAAAAACGATGGCCCCATGTCAGCCACAGGAGGCGAACGTAAGTAGGTCTCTTTGGTGGCAGAGAGGTTCCCCCCTCGTTTCCAAAGGGCATTGTCTGGCCCATACAAACAGGTCAACTTCCAGTGATCCCTGCACGGCCAGGTCCGACCTCTGTGGTCCTGGATCGGTCACCTTGTAAATTTCTCATCTGTGAAATGGGGAGAATCGGTGATTCAGAGGCTAGAGGCTCAAGATAAATAAGGTACATGAGAACATAAACGATAAAGCCCTAGTTTCAGGTAAAATATTTTCCAGAGAGTTGCCTAAATGAGGGCAAACTTCCTCTGTAAAGGGCCAGATCACTAATATTCTCAGCTTACTGGACAGCACGGTCTCTGTCATAGCTGCTCAACTCCATTGTCGTAGTGAGCGCGAAACTGGCCTTCGACAAAAGATGGTAACAAGTGGGTGGGGCCGGATTGGCCCTCCTGCCATATAGTTGGCCAAGCTATGGTCTGATCCATGATTTCACCCTGGAAAAGAGCAGGGAGAAAAATCAGGACTGGTACATTTTTAATATGTTTTATTTATACTTAACATGGTTTAGACACTGGACATAGTACATTACAAATGTATAAGGAAGTGGAAAAACCATTTGAGACTAACAGTTGACACCAAGATTTCTTCCTAGAAAGAGAATAGTAAGGAAAATCATTCTGACAAAAAGAAGTGAGATTGTGGGACCTTGGCGTGAGGAGATCCGATGACTGAGAGAGAAGGAGTCGTATTCCATTTATTCCAGGCAGGAGTTGAAACAACAATAGAAGCCTGCATGATTCTCACTGTGGCCCGACCCTGTGAAACTCCAGATCCTCCGTAGGGTCATTTAACTCATGCTTAGAGCGAGTGTTGTTCTGTGTGTTTGTTTTATAGAAATCAGTGAAGAGATTAGGGCCTCACATTTGATTGATCTGAAGCAGACCATTGGTGTGTCATCCCAGGATACTGGAGTCTAGAGGCAAAGAAAATCTCATAAGCCTAAGTTCTAGAAACGCCTAGAAACCACAGGGAGGCCTCTGGGCTGTCACAAGCCATGGAGATGGAGGTACAGAAGTGTTTAGCCAGATGTCCAGAGGGCAGGGGCCCCAGCTGGAGTCTCTGGCAGAAACATGGAACCTATCGTGACATAAATAACAATGATTATAGCAGTCTTATAAAACATGCCAAATACTTTCTATTAAAATGCTAATTAAAGTTTTTTTAAAGGTCACTAACTACCCCCACTCCATTGATTATAGTTTTACATGATATTTAATGGAGATTTATCCAAATTTTGCCCTTCTGGGACACAACTGTTTCCTTAAGTGATCACTTCTTTTTTTGTAATATGGTTTCTCATACACCAGTTCCCTGCAATCACATTTCCAAATGGGTCAGTGCCAATTTTGTTTTAAAAAAAAATTAGAAATTAGCAATTAGTACTAGGCATATGAAGAAAGAGCACTCATCATAATAAAAGACTCCAGATAACCCTTCTGTTAGAATAGTGACATGTAAACGCATGTGTTCATTTCTCTGAGAATAAAGGGTGCTAAGAGTGCTATAGCTAGCCGTGTGTTCACATTTTCTGCATTACACTTGGAACATATATTGAATTCTTGGCTATAGGACTGGAAGAAGCCACTATTAATTATGGCTGAAGAAAATGTCTTTATTTTATAGAAAAGACACTGTGGTAGAGAAGAAAGACATCTTACCAGGAAATGAATGGTCTGAATTTGAGTTTGAATTCTGCTACTTTTTACCTCTGTATCCGAAGTTCCTACTAAATTTCAAAGAGCTTCAATGTCATCATCCACAACATCATCTGGTAATAATACCTATCATTTGTCCATTATCTGGTTGTTGTGAGAATTAAATGAGAAAAAGTAGACAGGAAACATTTTATAAATTGATACAGAAATATGAGTTCCTTTAAACTGATGATTGAGATGATATTGTAACTAATTGGTAGATATTTTATATATTTTTTCAGGTTTTACTTAGTAGGATTCAAGCATGAATCTACTTAGAATGTGTCTATTATCAGTATTTCACTAGCATACATTAAGCGTGATATTGTCTTTGCCCCAGTCTGTGATTTGATACAGAATGGGATGAAAGTAAATAGCAAGTTGTGTGTTGTGTGCTTGATACTGTTAGTTGCCTGCCTAAGAGCCATCCATCCCTTTTCCCTCCCCTGTTAACAAAGCCCAAGTTTTATCTATATAGAGATCTATATCTTTAGCCCCCATTTCAAGGAAAAATACTCATTTTCAAAGCCAATCACAGTAATCCCATTCCCTTCATCAGTGACTGATTAAGGGATGGACATGTAGCTCAATTAGGACAGTTGAATGCATGATAACAAACACTTTCTCAACACTTACTATATGCCAGGCACTTTTCCAGGTACTTTATATATTTTAATGCTAGCCTTAACAACCCTGTAAAGTAGGCTGTATGACTGTCTGAGTTTTGCAGCTGAGGAAATTGAGAACCAGAGAGACTAAAACTACTTGCCTAAGGAAGTATGTAAATAGAACTAGAATACGAACCCAGACAGTGTAGCTCATTGGCCATGCTCACTGCCACTATGTGGTACTAGGGTAGAAGCGTCCTGAAGGCTTTTGGAAAAGGCCTCCTCACTAATAAAAAAGAGTCAAATAAGATACAGCCTTCTTCTGGACTTCTGATGATTGCTTGTGATGTCTGGAATAATGGCAGCCATCTTGTGACCATGAGGGGAGCTAAGCTGATATGCGGACCATAGATGAATGAAAAAATGGAAAAATCCTGGGTCTTTGATGTCGTGTTGAAACACTGACTTTACAGACTCTGAAACTTGCCTACTTCAGCACTGCTTATTAGATGAAATAATGTATTTTCATCTTTGTTTAAACAAGTCTGAATTGGAGTTATTTATTACTTGCAGCTAAGCATATCCCAGCTGAATTAATACAGACATGCTATTAGGTATGGTATATCCAACCAAATGATTGGCTTCCTTCTGAAGTAGCAATTTACTATCACTAGAAATGTGTCAAGGATACCGAAAGAGGATTACAACTTTGGGAAAGCAGGATAAACAAAATGATTCAAGATACCTTCCAATTCTAGGTTGCTGATTTCAGTGGAATTCTGGCTTTCCCTATCAGTAGAATCATTAAGATGGAAAGTGTTAAAATACAGTTGAACAGCTTTCTGGAGAAAATGTAAATACTTGAAAGAGAAAGAAAGGAATAGTAAATTAGCAATAATCTAAGCAGATCCTATGGTTTAGTCAAGGAACTGAAACCAAAAATAACTTGGAAATTCAGAATTATCCAAACTTGATCTGGGGACTTGCTTTCTCAGTTCCCTCCTTTAAAATAAAGCAAACAAAATTCAGTCCTTATGTCACCTACCTACATACCTCCCTTTTTCCCTTTTCTCTGACTTCTAGGAGATCACAAGGCCTCCTTCCTAATTTTTATAAAAGTCGTTATTGCTTAGTTTCTATTCCCCAAATGAACTGGGATCCCTCAGGCAAAGGTCACTAAAAACTTAACTTGCAAATCCTACAGCACATTTTCAGGACTTACCCATGCAGTCTCTTCATGGCATTTGGCCTCAGTTTTCACCTCTTGCTCCATCTTTCATCATCTCTCTCTGAATAACCTCATCATCCCCCACTTACAGTTCTATTTCACCAGCCCAGAGCTTGCTCCTAATCTCAAGATCCTAGTTACAACTCTCTTCTAGACGGCTTCTTTATACTCTGGGAAAAAGAGAAGTCCTCTTCACTCCTCCGTCTTGCTGTTCCTCTATGTTGCTTATGTCTCTGGTCAATTCAAACCCCAAACCGTGTCGTTCATTTGTTTTTGATCCATTTCCATGGTCCACCTCCAGGTCTTCATCTCTCATCTGGGCCCCCAAATGGCACACCACCACATTCCATGCTGGCCACCAGCACGGTTAGTCTGAAGCACAGCTTTGATGATTCTTTTTCACTTTTCCACTTGGGATGATTCCTTATTGGTTTGGATGGTTATGGCCTTCAGAATAACACCATTTTTCTTAAGGTATTGCTCTAACTGGCCCCATCCTACCTGCCAGCCTCAGCTCCAACGATTATTTCCATGCACCCTATGGTTTAGCCATATGAAATTGCCTGCTTTTCCATCTCTGTGCCGTGCACTCATGCTATTTCTTTGAGTGAATTTTTCCCTACTACCATTGTTTTGACCTGGCAAACTTATATCTCAAAGCACATCTCACATTGTGCCTTTTCCCTTTATCTTGCCCATCACCAGGCAGACTTTTAGCTCCCCATGTTTCTATAAACATACCTTCAACCAAGCATGCATGGGAAAAGCAAGAGCTGCCTGGATAATGCAATCTCTCTCTCTCTCACACACACATACACACATGTCCCATAGAAGTGCTCAAGACCTGAGGACCTAACTGCAGCTGAATGAAAGTGACCTTTTCTGGACATGTTTTGATTTGACACCTGGCACTGGAACTCTCTGCACCCCATCAGAAGGGTGGAGGGAAATGATTATCCTATAAAGGAGCAAATTCACCCCACCTCAGACTGCTATAAAAGACAGAATCATTATACAAAAATCCAGAATTATTGATTTTTGTCAAAATTAAACACAAATGTCAAATTAATTTTAATAGAAAATAGAAATAAACATAATTTAATAATATTGATCTGGATGTAAAACTAGAAAGACAAAATAGAAAATGAAGGTATTCACATTAAATATTATAATTAAGCATTTTTTGAAGTTCTGGCCAATGCAGTAAGGTAAGAAAAATAAATGAGGCACAAATGAGAAAATGATTATCATGATCTTGGGCTGATATTATATTATTTAGGTGAAAAACTCAAAAGAATCATTTGAAACTAATAAAGTTTAGTTAGCTTATTATATGTGAAATGAATGTGCATATTAAATACACAAACTTCAGGAGTTTTTTCTCAGCATCAGCAATAACTGAGTAGAAAATTTGATGAAATGAACTGTAGTAATTACAATACTTTGGGCTAGAGGTCAAATAAGAGACAGTTCCTAACAAAAGGATATTTCTCCTAAAAGCAAAAGTAATACTAGGCATGTAAAAGTAAGAGTCACCAAAAAATCATTAGAGTAATCAAAAAATATATATAATGCCTAAGAAAAAAATCTGCCCAAAAAAGAAACTATTTGCAGAAGACTGCAAATTTTTACTGAAAAGCAAATTGAGTGTAATGAGTGGAGAAACAGCAACAGGAAGACTAAACATTAGAGAAATGTCAATCCCCCACCAGATAATCCTTAAACTTAATGAAATTGACTCAATCTCAATAGATTTTTTTTTCTTAAAACTTAATGACATAATCAAAACAAAACAATAAAGAAACAAAACATTTTAAGAAATCAGAGTAATGAGAGGAGATCCAAAATGTGTTACAAATCTATAAAAACTTAAAATATGGCATTGATAGCATTTTCTAACCCTTGCCTTCTTTGCCTACCATAACCCTGACCTACTCAAAGGTCAGGATTTTCTATGAAACTTTCTTAGACCACCCCACATAGAAGTCACTTCTTTTTGGTCATTGAGCCCATACTCTTGGTCATGTAACAAAATGTGTACATGCCTTTTCTCCCACAAAGACAGTTTTGTATTTATCATCTTGTTTTTAAAACATTTTTCAATATCATCAATGGTAGAGAACAATGTGAAATTTAATAACATAATGATGCCAAAGCTTCAAAGTTAGATATGGGGACCACCAGTGATAGCAGCACATGGGAACTTAGAAATGCACAATTGCAGGCCCCACCCCAAATATATCATTCAGAAGCTGCATTTAAACATGATCCTCAGGTGATATGTGTGTACACTAAATTTTGAGAAGCACTGCCCTAAAGAATTTCATGGAATGAAAATATGTCATAACTCTCCTGAAGCAATCAGACTTAGTTGGATATCTTCTTATGCTACACACTAATAGAATTACTCAAATCTTATGTTTCCTTGATATACAAAAAATGTGGGTTCAGGGTATGAGATAAATCTGATGATAAAGGCAGACTGAGGGGGCATGTACATGGGGGTTGTGAAGGTAACAGTTTGTAATTTGAAAATTACGTAATACCTGGTTATTTCTCCTACAAGGCTTTCTAATTTCTCTTTCTGATTCTGGTCTCCTTATTAAGATATTGTTCTTTACCTGCCTGGTCTACATTTTAACCTAACCTACCCTAATCTCTCCTCCAGCTCATTATCTTCTTAACCAAAACAATCCTCTCTCATCACATCCCTTGTTCCTATAACTTAAGCCAAAGTCCCACATCATCCACCAGAATGTATCTCTCTGGCCGCACAGAGTGTGACTGACTGTCTGATTCACTTGCTGTCCCTCCAGAAAACAGTAGCATCAAGCACATAGTAGGCATTCAACAACTGCATAGTGAAGAAACGAATCTAAGCATAACAATTTTTTTTATAATTTATTTTGGTATCATTAATCTACAATTACATGTGCAATATTATGGTTATTAAACTACCCCCTTCATCAGGTCCCCCCCACCAACTCCATTTCATTCACTGTCCATCAGCGTAGGGAGATGAGATAGAATCACTACTTGTCTTCTCTGAGTTGTACAGCCCACCCCATGCCCCCCCCAACATTACATCTGCTAATTGTAATGCCCCTTTTTTCCCCTTATCCCTCCCTTCCCACCCATCTTCTCCAGTCACTTTCGCTTTGGTAACTGTTAGTCCTTTCTTGAGTTCTGTGAGTCGGCTGCTGTTTGTGAAAAAACCTTCAGGTTTTTTTCTTTGTTCTTATACTCCACATATGAGTGAAATCATTTGATACTTATCTTTCTCCTCCTGGCTTATTTCACTGAGCGTAATACCCTCTAGCTCCATCCATGTTGTTGCAAATGGTAGGATTTGTTTTCTTCTTATGGCTGAATAATATTCCATTGTGTATATGTACCACATCTTCTTTATCCATTCATCTACTGATGGACACTTAGGTTGCTTCCATTTCTTGGCTATTGTAAATAGTGCTGCGATAAACATATGGGTGCATCTGTCTTTTTCAAATTGGGCTGCTGCACTCTTAGGGTAAATTCCTAGGAATGGGATTCCTGGTCAAATGGTATTTCTATTTTGAGTTTTTTGAGGAACCTCCATACTGCTTTCCACAATGGTTGAACTAATTTGCATTCCCACCAGCAGTGTAGGAGGGTTCCCTTTTCTCCACATCCTTGCCAACATTTGTTGTTGTTTGTGTTTTGGATGTTGGCCATCCTCACTGGTGTGAGGTGATATCTCATTGTGGTTTTAATCTGCATTTCTCTGATGATTAGCGATGTGGAGCATCTTTTCATGTGCCTGTTGGCCATCTGAGTTTCTTCTTTGGAGAAGTGTCTATTCATGTCCTCTGCCCATTTCTTAATTGGATTATTTCCTTTTTGTTTGTTG
This sequence comes from Phataginus tricuspis, assembly GCA_029783875.1. NCBI lineage: Eukaryota > Metazoa > Chordata > Mammalia > Pholidota > Manidae > Phataginus > Phataginus tricuspis. The sequence continues at coordinate 6,231,219 of JAQQAC010014596.1, read as the reverse complement.
AGGTGCGTGAGTTCTTTATATATTTTGGATGTCAACCCCTTATTGGATACGTCATTTATGAATATATTCTCCCATACTGTAGGATGTCTTTTTTGTTCTACTGATGGTGTCCTTTGCTGTTCAGAAGGTTTTAAGCTTGATATAGTCCCACTTGTTCATTTTTGCTTTTGTTTCCCTTGCCCGGGGGGATATGTTCATAAAGAAGTCGCTCATGTTTATGTCCAAGAGATTTTTGCCTATGTTTTTTTCTAAGAGTTTTATGGTTTCATGACTTACATTCAGGTCTTTGATCGACCTTGAGTTTACCTTTGTGTATGGGGTTAGACAGTAATCAGTTTCATTCTTTACATGTAGCTGTCCAGTTTTTCCAACACCAGCTGCTGAAGAGGCTGTCATCTCCCCATTGTGTATCCAAGGCTCCTTTATCAAATATTAATTGACTGTATATGTTTGGGTTAATGTTTGGATTTTCTATTCTGATCCACTGGTCTGTGGGTCTGTTTTTGTGCCAATACCAAACTGTCTTGATTACTGTGGCTTTGTAGTAGAGCTTGAGGTCAGGGAGCGTAATTCCCCCTATTTTATTACTCCTTCTTGGGATTGCTTTGGCTATTCAGGGTCTTTTGTGGTTCCATATGAATTTTAGAATTATTTGTTCCAGTTCATTGAAGAAAGCTGTTGGTAGTTTGATAGGGATTGCGTTGAATCTGTAGATTGCTTTAGGTGGTATAGCCAATTTGACAATATTTATTCTTCCTGGCCAAGAGCATGGGATGAATATCCATTTGTTAATGTCCTCTTTAATTTTTCTTAGGAGTGTCTTGTAGTTTTCAGAGTACAGGTCTTTCACTTCCTTCATTAGGTTTATTCCTAGGTATTTTATTCTTTTTGATGCAATTGTGAATGGAATTGTTTTTCTGATTTCTCTTTCTGTTAGTTCATCATTAGTGAATAGGAAAGCAACAGATTTCTGTGTGTTAATTTTGTATCCTGCAACTTTGCTGAATTCAGATATTATTCTAGTAGTTTTGGAGTGGAGTCTTTAGGGTTTTTTATGTACAATATCATGTCATCTGCAAATAGTGACAATTTGACTTCTTCTTTACCACTCTTGTATGTCTTTGTTTTGTCTGATTGCTGTGGCTAGGACCTCCAGTACTATGCTGAATAACAGTGGAGAGAGTGGGCATCCCTGTCTTGTTCCCGATCTTAGATGAAAAGCTTTCAGCTTCTCACTGTTAAGTATGATGTTAGCTGTGGGTCTGTCATACATGGCCTTTATGATGTTGAGATACTTGCCCTCTATACCCATTTTGTTGAGAGTTTTAATCATGAATGGATGCTGAATTTTGTCAAATACTTTTTCAGCATCTATGGAGATGATCATGTGGTTTTTGTTCTTCTTTTTGTTGATGTGGTGGATAATGTTGATGGATTTTCGAATGTTGTACCATCCTTGCATCCCTGGTATGAATCCCACTTGATCATGGTGTATGCTCCTCTTGACGTATTTTTGAATTCGGTTTGCTAATATTTTGTTGAGTAATTTTGCATCTACATTCATCAGGGATATTGGTCTGTAATTTTCATTTTCGGGGAGGTCTTTGCCTGGTTTTGGTATTAGAGTGATGCTGGCTTCATAGAAAGAGTTTGGAAGTATTCCTTCTTCTTCTATTTTTTGGAAAAGGAGAATGGGTGTTATTTCTTCTCTATATGTCTGGTAGAATTCAGAGGTGAATCCATCTGGTCCGGGGAGTTTGTTCTTGGGTAGTTTTTTGATTACTTATTCAATTTCATTGCTGGTGAATAGTCTGTTTAGTTTTTCTGTTTCTTGCTTGGTCAGTCTTGGAAGGTTGTATTTTTCTAAGAAGTTGTCCATTTCTTCTAGGTTTTCCAGCTTGTTAGCATATAGATTCTCATAATATTCTCTTATAATTCTTTGAATTTCTGTGGGGTCTGTCATTATTTTTCCTTTCTCATTTCTGATTGTGTTTATGTGTGTAGATTCTCTTTTTCTCTTAATGAGTCTGGCTAGGGGTTTATCTATTTTGTTTATTTTTTCAAAGAACCATCTCTTGGTTTCACTGATTTTTTCTATTGTTTTATTCTTCTCAATTTTATTTATTTCTTCTCTGATCTTCATTATGTCCCTCCTTCTGGTTACTTTGGGCCTCTTTTGTTCTTCTTTTTCCAATTTCAGTAATTGTGTCTTTAGACTATTCATTTGGGAATGTTCTTCCTTCTTTAAATAAGCCTGGATTGCAATATACTCTTCTCTTAGAACTGCCTTTGCTGCGTCCCACAGAAGTTGCGGTTTTGTGTTGTTGTTGTCATTAGTCTCCATATATTCTTTGAGATCTGTTTTGATTTGGTTGTTAACCCATTGATTAATTAGGAGAATGTTGTTAAGTCTCCGTGTATTTGTGAGCCTTTTTGATTTCTTTCTAAAATTTATTTCTTGTTTTACACCTTTGTGATCTGAGAAGTTGGTTGGTAGAATTTCAATATTTTTGAATTTATTGAGGTTCTTCTTGTGGCCTAGTATGTGGTCTATTCTGGAAAATGTTCCATGTGCACTTGAGAAGAATGTGTATCCTGTTGCTTTTGGGTGTAGAGTTCTGTGGATGTCTGTTAGGTCCATTTGTTCTAGTGTGTTGTTCAGTACCTCTGTGTCTTTACTTATTTTCTGTCTGGTTAATCTGTCCTTTGGAGTGAGTGGTGTGTTGAAGTCTCCTAAAATGAATGCATTGCTTTCTATTTCCTCCTTTAATTCTGTTAGTATTTGTTTCACATATGCTGGCGCTCCTGTGTTGGGTGCATATATATTTATATTGGTTATATCTTTACTATCTAACAATCTAACTTAACTTTCTTGTTAAGTTATTGTAAACACCGTCTGATGTTTCTTTATTTCTCTCCCTTCTTATTCTTCCTCCTCCATTCTTTATATACTAGGTGTTTTATTCTTTGCCTTTAGTTAGTATTTGGATGGTCTGCTTTCTTTGCTATGATTTTATTTTGTCTGGTGACCTCTTTTAGCCTTAGGAGTGCTTCCCTCTAGAGCAGTCCATTTCAGATATCCTGTAGAGGTGGTTTATGAGAGGCAAACTCTCTCAACTTTCACTTGTCTGGAAATTGTTTAATCCCTCCATCATATTTAAATGATAATCGTGCTGGATACAATATTCTTGGTTCGAGGCCCTTCTGTTTCATTACGTTAAATATATCATGCCATTCTCTTCTGGCCTGTAAGGTTTCTTTTGAGAAGTCTGATGATAGTCTGATGGGTTTTCCTTTGTAGGTGATCTTTTTTCTTTCTCTAGCTGCCTTTACTACTCTGTCCTTATCTTTGATCTTTGCCATTTTAATTATTATGTGTCTTGGTGTTGTCTTCCTTGGGTCCCTTGTGTTGGGAAATCTGTGGACTTCCGTGGACTGCGAGACTATTTCCTTCCTGAACATGGGGAAGTTTTCAGCAATTATTTCTTCAAAGACACTTTCTATCCCTTTTCCTCTCTCTTCTTCCTCTGTTATTCCTATAATGCGAATATTGTTCCGTTGGGATTGGTCACACAGTTCTCTTAATATTCTTTCATTCCTAGAGATCCTTTTATCTCACTCTGCCTCAGCTTCTCTGTATTCCTGTTCTCTGATTTCTATTCCATTAACAGTCTCTTGCATCTCGTCCAATCTGCTGCTAAGCCCGTCGATCGCTTGTCTGATTTCTGCATTGTCTTTCCTCACTTCCCTCACTTCCTCCCTCAGCTCTTGCATATTTCTCTGTAGATCCATCAGTATGGTTATGACTTTTGTTCTGAATTCTTTTTCAGGAAGGTTGTGCATTTCCATCCCTTCAGGTTCCCTCTCTGGTGTTGTCTGGGTCTGGGTGAGCTTTGTTTGTACCATATTCCTCTGTCTTTTCATGGCAATAGAAGTGGTCGCTCGTAGGTGCCACATATGTCGGCTGGGTTCTTTAAGACTTTTAAAAAGGAAAAAAAAAGAAAGAAAAGAAAACAGAAAGAAAAAAATTGCCCACTGGCAGTGGATTCTGTGGGGATGCTGTAGGTGGCGCTGTTGCTGCACTATTCCGCAGCTGTGCCGCTCTGCAGGGCTCTTTGTAGCTCTGGCCAGGGCGGGAATGAATGGGAGGCTGTTGAGCTCTGTGGGAAATCTGAGTGCGACTACTCTTTCCCAGTCGCCAGCCAAGGGGTCCGAAATTCCCCAGGACTCCCAGCCTGCTGGGCCGAGTGTGCTGGGATGATCCTGGGCCCTTGTCTCTTTAAGACCACTAAAAAAAAAGGACGCACTTTTGTTTTGTCCCAGGAGCCGGCTTCGAGGACCCGGTGTGTTCCCAAGCTCAGATCCTGCACCCTCTGTCTCTCCAATCTCCGATACACTGCGTGATGTGTGTCAGCACTCCCAGCGCAGATCACCAGGGCTGGTTATTTCGCGGGCCTGCACTTCCACTCCCTCCCGGCTCTGAATCCTCTCCTCCCGCCAATGAGCTGGGGTGGGGGAGCGCTCGGGTCCCGCCGAGTCGCAGCTCCGTATCTTACCCACCTCGCGGGGTGCCGAGTCCTCTCAGGTGTAACTGCAGGCTGTGTGCTGTCCTGTATCTTCTGGTCTCTTTTTTAGGAATAGTTGTATTTGTTGTGTTTTCATAAATATGTATGGTTTTGGGAGGAGATTTCTGCCACCCTGCTCACGCCGCCATCTTCCTGGAAGTCAGCATAACAATTTGAACAACCTTTATTATTGCAGGTCCTTCCACCTGGTGTAATATCTGAACTGATTTACAGTCCATCACCACATCTTGGAAATAGTGCTCATTTTACCCTGTAAGTTCTTTAAAGTCTGTTTTCATCATATCACCACCATCACCATCACCTCAAGCCTGGACAATCATAGTAAAATCAGAGATCTCTCCCTGTCTACTCTGATGCTCTAGTCTGTCTCCAAGTAGCTTGTTATAGTCTACTGATAACCAAAGATTTAAATTTAAACACTTTTCCCCGGCACTGCCAAACCCAAGCTTTCTTTCTGGTCTTATTTCACAACTTCCGAAAGGGAGCCCTTTCTTTGAAGCCAATGACCGAATCATACTTCCTTACTGTGCATTCCTTGCTAAGATCTATTTCCCCAAAGGAAAATATCTTTCCCTGTCATACCGACCTATCAGAAGCTATCCTTTCCTCAAGACTAGGCTTATCCCATTTTCTCAGTGAAGTATGGTACCTGACCACTCTGATTTGACAAGATTCACTTATTCATTTCCAAGGCTATCTAGTGATCTCTCCTCTGAAGTCTTACTACAGTTATTATCTACAATGCCTATCATTTACAATGTATGTTCCTTTGAACATACATCCTTCTGCTATGTGTTATACATATGGGTAAATGAAGAGGTCAGTCTGAGATTAAAGCCTCTTTCTACCATGTAGTGATGGTGTAGCCTTAGGCAATAATCTTTCCCTCTCTGGGTTCCAGGCTCTTTATCTGTAAAAGATACCTTACAAGATTGAGGTAATTAAAATAAGTCACATACCTCAAAAACCTCTTAGCGGAGTGTGTGGAACATAAAGGGTACTCAACAATATTGGTATCTCATCCCCAGGGCTCCTTCCTTACAGTTGGCACTACTTTACATTCTTAGGTATTTCAGTACATCAAAGTATTTATTTATTCATTGGTGAATTGATAAAGGTCAATGTTAGGTATCAATACAAACTTTCCACTAAAAGATTTTAAGAGCAAAATGTCTTACTCCTTTTAGACAAAGTAGACAGTCTTCTCTAAAAGAAATATATTGGAGGAGTATATGAAAGAGAGAGAGAGAAAGACAAAAAGATAATGAGATTAGAATCCTATCTTAGATTTCTATGTCTTTGATTTCATAAGGGAATCTGGTTTTACCATCAAAACTATCTTGAGAAATGGAATATGTTGTTAAGAAACCTCACTGCATAGCCTTGGACAAGTAGCTTTACCTCTCTAAGCCTGTCCCCCCATGTAAGAGTGAGATTCGGCCAGATGGGCCCCAGTGTCCCTTGGAAAGCTAAGAAGGTATAGTTGCTTTGCTGTAGAATACAAAGTTGCATTATCTCCTTTATCATTCATCTATGCAGCAGCCCTAAGAAATATGGTTCATGTAAGCAGCAAATCATTACAAGATTTACGTCAGATAATAGAACAAGTCCACCAATTGTAAAATATTAGTTTGTCATTCAATTATTATTAAACCTGAAAATTTTCATACTCGTTCTGAAAAAGTTGGGTTTTTTTGTTTTGATTGAAGTATCATTGATATACAATCTTATATTGGTTTTAAATATGCAACACAGTGGCTCAATAGTTACCCATGTTATTAAATCCTCATGCCCACTAGTACAGTTACAATCTCTTAACAAGGAAAGATGCTACAGAATCACTGACTATATTCTCCATGCTGTACTTAAATTTTGATTGAGAATTTTTGTGTCCCTTTATCCCTCTCATGCTTCCCATCCAACACCCCAACCCCTCCCCCATGGTAACCACGACTCATTTCTCAGTGTCTGTAAGTTTAATGCTGTTTTGTTCATTCTGCTTTGCTTTGTTTTTAGTTTCCACAAATAAGTGAAATCATATGGTATTTGTCTTTCTCCACCTGGCTTATTTCATTAAGCATAATACCCTGTAGCTCCATCCGTGTTGCTGCAAATGTGATGCCTTGAATTTTAGCAGTAAATGTTAACAATGCTCACTCTTACTTTACTTAGGAAAAAGGAAGATTATTATGCACAGGTTGTCCTTAACCAAAATTCATTTATTGATTTTTATTAATTGGCCAAAATAAAGACAGTCCATAGGTTTCCTAATTTCTACTTCACAATTTTACTGAACACTACACATGCCCTTTGAGTCTGAATTAGAATTACATTTTAATATGGCAACTGTCAAGTATGGCAAAGTTTGAGTAGGATACTATCATTGTTTATTCAGTAATACAAAAAACATTTGCTTTTGGGTCTCATGCATGCCCTGACTTGACAGGTGATGTTGTGTTTAAAACTCATATACTGACACATTTCTAGCAAACCAATGTCCATGCTCCAGATGACATGAGACATGAGGGCCTGTCTGCACTTGCCTTTGACATAGATTTGTTGGTATGTGGGGGAGGAGAGTCACAAATTGATATTTACTTCCCACCAACCTGGTTTCAGCATTCTCTTGAAGAGTCTTTGGAAAGGCAGCTCAAAGCTCCCCCGTGGCTGCGATTATGGTGACTGAGCCAGTGGCCCATGAGGTGAGCGCCACAGACAGTTCCCAGCAGGCCTCGCTAGGGAACCACTGAGCATGGAGCCTGGGATGTGTGGGCCTTCAGAGAGTCAGGAGCAGTGGATTTAGAAGCTGGGTATCCCATTTACCTCTAAACCTTAGTCATGGTCTTTTCAGCAGTAGCTCCATCTTGCTTTCCCATCTCATCTATCACCGTAGAAGAAAAGTTTGGGTATGACTTCCTCCAGGAGCTCGTGGGAGATATGCTCTGCTTACTCAGGACTTCCTGGGCCAGGATTCCCCCCACAGCAGACCCCCCCAGTGGTCCCCTTATTGTTGTACAAGGTGACAGTGTCCATGTAACACAGGAACACGGTGGGGTTGCAGGGGTGCCTGTGTCCTGGGGCTGTGGGGCCTTGTAAGATGCCCTGATGAGGGACTGGTGGTCTGCCCTGGGATAGCTGTCCCCCCAAAACTAAGGCTGTCGGCAGGCTGCTTGTTGTGGGTTAGACAGGGCTCAGGTGTCCGTGGTTGAGCAGTGAGCAAGCCTGTGACAACAGCAAACCTCCGAATAGCACAGGAGGCCGCTCACTGCCGAGCAATCACGCTGCCATGAAATCTGCTGCGTTTTCCAAAGCAAAAATGGCCCCAAACTGCTATCAGAAGCATCTTCCAGGGATCCCTCATCTCTGCAGAGGTATGAAGTTCCTTTTTATAGGTAGGCTGTCCCATCGAAAAGTCAGGCCTGGTACCACCTAAGTGGGTTCTGTAGCAAGGAATTTGAGGAGACTTTCCTCCCTCATCTATAGAACACAGGGGCTCTGGACATTGTAAAGGTTTTCTGTTAAGTTCATTCAGGAATCAAGGACCATACCATAGGAAGCCTTCTGGGAAATGTGGGAAGGCTTTGATTTATCCTTACTAACCTTATTTGTGCAATTCTCCCAGCAGCAGAAACCTGAAACTCTCACCGAGATAGGGGACCCAACAAATCCATCTGACTTGAACCATGTGCCCTCAGCCCCAGGGACGGAACTGTTTGGTTAGAGTCTAGAAGCACCCCCACACTCATGAGACCCTCACCTATCAGGTGTGAGTGCATCTCAGAACCAACCAGGGTACATTTTGAATAGATAAAAATTACCGTCTCTGTCCCTAGAGATTCCTGGATCCAAATGCAGGGAGGAGAGGTGCCGTCTTCCTTTGACTTCCCTCTGCAGTCAAGGATCTGATCATCACTTTGCCTGGGGAAACAATGACTTGGCAGACTTCTGTCTCCTTCCCTACCATGTCTGGGCACAGGGGCCAGTGATGAAAAGGTATGGGGCGACTTCAGCGCCATCACAGATGCTGGCCCACCACTGGTCAGCCTTCTCTCTCCCTCACCACCCCTCCTGCTGCCTGAGTTAACATGCAGATTCAGCAGGACACAAAGTTGTGTGTGACCCTTCCTTGGGCCAGACACCGTCATCTGGCCAGACACGCTAACAGGTGGGGAAATCTGGCTGGGCCTCCTTGTATTTGCCCAGATTATGGGTCTGTCTCAGCATATGGGTCATTCACTTGAAGTGACTGACAGAGCTCTGGAACTTCACAGTTTCTGTGATGTTCCCACCCCAATACCGCACACACCATCACATGCTAATGCAAAGGCTTTGGTGAGCAATCTCAGCTTGGTTACAATTCATGGCTTTTATAAGAGGAACATTTTCAAACTGGATTTAAACTCCACAGGTCCCAGGAGAGCAGAGCTGGATGGATCACTTTATTCTGGAAGGAACTGAGGCAGAAAATTTAGTGATTCCCGCCCCTCTGCCCCCCAAAAGGAATCATAGTCAGTTAGGACAAGTGCTGGAGCCTTTGGTCCTGACTTTCTACCCAGTGGTCTTTCCAGCTTTCCAGTGGACGCCACTTGTTCAGTTTTACATCATCTTCAAAACTGGGCCCCTCGGAACCTTTCCTGGAACTGGACTTCTGAGCATAAAATGGTTTAATGCACACTTTTGGGACGGGAGAGTCACAAAGCCTCTAAGTGGTTTTGATCAAGTTTGCCAATATTTACACCGTAAGATAATCTGCATAAACTTCATAAATAATGTAAATTCCTACAAAGTGAGTTAACCATGAGCTCCACGGTCTTTTGAAAAATCCATGTTGTGCAATCACCCTGGCAAAGTTAACAACACCGTGGAGTACCCAAGGTAACCACTGATTGCAGTCACCGCTATTGACCATTTTAAGTGTGACTATTTTTAAAATACTCTATGCCTCATTAAGCTGTGCTCTGAAAATGAGAAATTTGCTTTAACTGCATTGTTTTGAATTGCTGAGAGAAGAATCTATCAACCACAAGGTGCCCTGCTGCTGAACTCAGCCAAAAAGCTGTTAATAACTCCAGCAGATGTTCCAGCTTTGGGGGCCAATAGACTCCCTCTCTCCCTGTCCGCCCCTTTCCAGAGTCCTGTGCCAAAATGACTGAACTCCAGTTATTGTGGCTGCTTCCTCGGCCGCTGCTGCTAGGACCAGGGCCCCTGGTGCTGCTGAGGAATGATTCTTTAAACAACCGGTGGCGACAGTACCTCAGCCCTTTAAGGTCAGAACATTATTGCTTTTACCATCGAAAGTTTAAATCTTCAGGGGAGAAATGAAGGTAAGGGCACAGAATCAGTATTTCATTTGGTTGTCTTCCTTCCTTGCCAGTCATTTTGTTTTGCTTGTTATGGCTTCTTCCAACCCTGAAAGTCCACTTCTCAGACCAGAGTGTCGGCCTTGCTGGGTCAAGGGTCATTCATACCTGAGTGCCCCTGTGGGTCAAGGAGAGAGGATGTTGCGTCCGCAGCTTTACCAAGGGGTCTCTGCGTGATCTGCGGCTCTGTGTGGTTGCCTGCCTGATAGCTGGAGGCTCAGAATGCCCTGACCTTAGCAGTCCTGCAATATTAGAAGTGTGTGTTGTAAATATAGCTGCATCCCCGTGAGGCAGGTAGAATATGAGGGCATACAGGGCCACCGCTCTCCCGAATGGGGGTGTGCCAACGTCTCTGGACTGGGATGAGCCTGACATCTTAACCTGAAATCAGCTCTGTGTTCCCCGGCTTTCCAGATGAAAAGAAATTAGGGAAAAAAAGGAGAGTCAGGAGATCTACCCCCTTTCCCTCCACGCCTGCCGTTGCCTCTTACTCACTTATTTTGAGGAAAGTGCTTTAAGGTACCCCAGTGACAGTAGGGTGACCAAGAAAACACAGGTGCACCACATTTATGGAATATCCCATTGGCTAGAAACACATCTGAACTGCACATCTATACATATTATCATGCAGAGAATTGCCATTTCAAAGGGGGAAAGAATTGAAAGGCAGAATTAAGTTCATAAATATTTTGTTTCCTTATTTTGATGCAACACAAAAAGACAGACTAGCCAAGATTCTGTGGACCTCTCCTGTCAGCTTCAGCATTTGCCAGCCACAGAAATTCAAGCCCAAAATCTCTGCTTTAAATGCCACACAGGCTATAACACGTAAGTCCCTTTTCCCCATGCCCCTGCCACCATACCATTCACACACTCCCAGCACTGCGTATTTCCTATTCCTAGGAAAAGCTCAGGAATGTGATCCAAGTCTTTTTTTTTTTTTAACTGGTTAAATTAATAGATTCCATTGTGACTTGGTCCACATCATTTTCAGGACCCACGCAGAGCGCTCATTCAGGCTGATGGAATTTACACGTATGCATTGAAGGGAAGATACATTGCCCGCACCTGCGTATTCTTCCTTTCCTATCAAAGCAAGCACAGCGCTGCACTCTTGGGGGAGTTTGATGGCATCTGTATCTTCTAATTCTGAAACATAAGTAACTCAGATTAAAAATTATCCCATTTGTTCTGAAATATGGTGCTCCCACTAGCAAACGGGATGGGCATTTCTGCTTAGGTTACTACAAGTCTAAGAAACCGACACCAAATGGTAACTCTGAAGTAAACTAAACAACCAGCATTATAATAATACAACAGGCTAAAGAAACACAAAGTCTCCCTCCTGAATCAGTAGAGAATATATTCTCTCATTATTAAAAAATTCCATATTAAATTACCCATATGCATCTCCGAAGAGTGAAAACACCAGATGAGGAAAACAGAATTGAAAATACTTATTGTTAAGTTGAGATTCCAGACCTGCCAGCAGAGAATACTGGCAATGGGCATTAATAGACTATGTGGGGGTGTCTGAGGCTCATATAAATCCAGACCGTGTACTCCATTAGTTCTTGAACTTTACCTGGAATCTTCTACTGCAAGTGATGATTTCCAAGCTGCTTTGTTCTTGATTATTTCCAGCCCAAGTAAAATAGACAATAAAGAAAAGATGCTTCTATACTATTTCCATGATGGATGTTCACAACCAAAATAACTTCACCAGCTCATGTATTTCAGTTTTAAGTTAAAACAGACCTGGTATAATACGCTTGTACATCTGGCTCAGGTGCTTCATTTGCCATATGTTTGTGAAATAATCCAAGGAGATGTTACAATTGTACGTTCCCCTTGGGACCTGAATAAAATGTGCCCACAAAGACTTACCTAATTATTCATTCCTGCCAACAACATCCTTGCCTAATAATAAGGGGTGCGTAAAATGAGACAATAGGGCTTTCAGTCTTGAGAGATGTCAGTGCCACTTACTGTTTCAAAAACAGAAAGTCTTTTACATTCTTTTAAGTAAGAAAAAGATCCTTGGCCTTTAGAGCAAATAGAATACTCTGCAGGTGGTAGTATATTCGGTGCTCTTGCCGGGGCAAATTCTGCAGCGCTGATCCAGGCCAGCCCTCCCTGGAACTCTGTGGACAGAGCCACGCAGCCGCAGTGGAAATTAGCGTCCCAAAAGCTGAAGTGGCTGCTTCAGGAAGCACTACGCATTTATGGAGAACTTTATAATTGGCAAATTGCTTCCATATATGTTATCACATTTAATTCTCCTAACAACCTTGTAAAGAAGATAAAAAAGGCATACCTTATTTAGCCTTGCCAGTTGAGGTCCTGATTCTTTATAGCACTAATTAGCCAGAAGTGTGAGCGTCGTTTTAAAAATGTTAACTTTTTAAAATCTTGACCAAGGAGCTGTGGTTGCCAGAGTGCACAGGGCTCATTTTCAGCCCCTGACAATTTGCACTGTTATCTTCTTTCCTGCTACATGCATCCTGCTATCTCATGACTCTCTTTCTAATCTTTTTTGTGATTCTCTTTTAATTCAGAATGAATAAATTTGATTTTCCTTCAAGGGTTGAAAAAAAAAAAGGAGGGGAAATTAGTATAATGATGACAATACAGGCCCGCCATGAGAATACAAATTTTAATGAGACTCCAGGCTAGGTCAAAGGTCAAACAAAATCGTGCTCTCAGCCTAGCTTTATCCACCGTTAAGTCATTTTAAAGAATGTAGCAAAGATGAGGATATCAGCCAATAAATCTCTAATAGTGTGTTAATTGTATATTGTCTGAAAGTACAAACAGTAGGAGAGTTGCCTCTCCAACAGGATTAGGCTAAGAGACCTGAAATAGCCAGATTAGATTAGAGGTTTTTATTCCCAGCACATAAACCTTAGAGTCGAACCAGACAGAGGGTGAGAGAGAAAATAAGAGGTTTGCCTCAGGTTACCTCCCCTATAAACGGGTGTCAACTCCTGGCCACTGGCCTCCACGGTGCTGGTTTAAAAAACAACATGGAAACACAATCAGCCCTTAGTTCTACTTTTCTAGTAGATCTTCCTAGTTTTGGATTGTTCAGTAGATAATATTTTCTGTATATGCATTCCCCATGAGGAAGAGAGAGGTGTATTATGAGGAAGTTATTGAATATTAGTCTCCTGTTGAGGTAGGAGAAATTTTTTAAAAGTTCATAGAACAAGTACGACAAATCACACCGAAGACCGAAACTCCACGGTCGCCCCTATCTGAACACGCTGAGACCAGGGGGAGACAGCTGCAGTAGTTTAACGGGGCATGTGTGTCCTTGGCCTCCTGAGATGTGACAGATCTCAGGTGATTGTCTGAAAAATCTATGGGAGTTGAGGAGTCTCTTGCCAGAAATACTGCACCCCATCTCCTTGAAGGAGAGTGTCAAGGCAGAGAAGATGCACTGACTTCACCCAATCCCTTCCCCAACACCTACTTCAGCTAATTCCTTGCAGTTGAACTCCATAGTCAAGGACATTAGGCACGATCATAACCATGATCCAGCATTCTAAAAATGTATACACGTATGTCCTATAATGTTTTGGAAAACACATTCTTATTATAGAATAGATTGTGGTCAGGATATAGCCCAATCTCTCAGAAGTTATATGTGTAGTCAAGAGGGCATTATGATTTTAATTTTGGCAAGGCATGCTTCGAAATTCTCCAGGAAAAATTTTTCCCGTTCATTGCCTTTATATATATTTTTGAATATATATACATTTCCTTCACTGACTAAATGTTTATTGAGTGCCTGGTAGTATTCTGCATGCTAGGATGCAAAGTTGAGAAAGCAAGGTCCTATTCTGGAGGCATTTAAACAAATGCAGAAGCAGACTTGCAAACAAGCAAATACAATGAGATTTACTAAATTGGGTGATCCACAGAGTTGAGTGGCAGATTAGGATAACACATTTAAATCTGTCCTGGAAAACTTCCCAAAGGAAGAAGAAAAATGAATAGGTATTTTCCAGGGAGACAAAAGATTTTAAATTGGACTCTGTGAGTTATGAGACGCTGATGATCAATTGTAAGCGACGGAGTAACATCTTAAAATTTTGTATTTGAACTCTGGGACTCCTAGGAAAGGGGCATTTAGCAGTGGGAATTCCTGGAGGCCGGGCAACTTTCAAGGATTGTATTGCAGTAGTTAAGGGAATTGATGGACCTAATCAATTAGAGCGGTGGCCCCATCAGGTATGAGAGATGTACAAGGAGAAGAATAAGTAGGATATGTTGTTTGGAACGTGAGAAAGGAATCAAAGGCTCCCGGACTACTGGCTTGAGATACTGGGGGAAGAACTGGTCTAGAACTCAATAATACAAAGAATGTAGGGGAGAAGGCGGGTTTTGTGGAGTAGTGGGGGATGGGCATAAAAGCAGAGATGAGCGTGTTCAGTTCTGTCATGCTGAGTTTGCAGTATCTGTAGGCTATCCAGGTGGAACTGTTTAGAAAACAGTTGGCCATATGGGATCAGAGCTCAGGATAGAGATTTAGATGTAAAACACTGGTAGGGACAAGATCCCCCCAAAAGTGAACAAAGTGGAAAAAGAAAGCCCTAACATTGAAGGAGAGGGAAGAGAAATAGAAACCCATCAAGGTGCCAGAATAAGCGTAAGCTGTGCAGAAGTAAACCAGGAGAGTGAGAGAGAGGGATATTGGAAGGCAAAGCCAGACCCCCACGAACAGAATAGTCATCAGGACAAATCATGTAAGAAGAGAACTAAAAATGCTTATTCTACTGGATGAGGGCAGTCTCAGTGCAGTGATTTGTGGAGAGCCAGGCTAGAATGGCTTAAAGTGTGAGAGGGCGATGTGGAACCGTAGAGGGTGAACCTAGGTTCTGCTTTGTAAAAGGAGGACCATCAAAGAAAGAAACAGGAAGGTGCCAAAACAGCTGGTCATACCACGGGTATTGTTTGTTTGCTGGTTTGTTTTTTGAATGACAGGCTTAAAGAAATGGGCTTTTGAAACATATGTTTATGCTAAAGGGACCAACCAATAGAGCATTGAAGGTAAGAAAAAGGGCATTATTGATAAAGCAAATTTCCCAAGGAGGCAAGATTGAATAACACCCATAGCACCAGTGGATGGTGTTGCCTTTGACTGGAAAACCGTCTCTTGCTAGAGATGAGGACAAAGAAAGAATGGGTGTAGATGTAGATGGGCTTATGGGCAAAAGGCGGGAAAATGAAAGAAGCCACTGCGGATAGCTGCTAGTCTCTAACTCAGAAACAAGGTCATCCCAAAGAGAGAAGATTGAAAGCTTTGGAGAGTGGCAAAGGTTTGGATAGCAGCTGGCGGAAATGGGAGAAGCTTGCATAATAGGACTGAAGGCACGACTGAGATTAGTTTCACTCCAGATTTATGGTCTCCCCATTCTATATGGTTGTGATTTTTCTTTTTCTCCCAGCAGAGCAGTGCTCAAGGAATGTTTACAGCTAAGGAGGTTCCACGGAGGATTGGTTGAAGGACATGCAGTCTATCCATCTCTCCAGATAGTTCAGATTATATTTCAAGATCAAGGTAAAACATCCAAACTAAATACTTGAATCATATTGTTTTGGCCCCTTTTACTTTAAGTCACTTTCCCTGGGTTGTATTGGCATTGGGCCTCAGCTTGCACTAAGGGACCCAACCAGAAATAGCCATAGGCCTGCCAGCATTGTTAATACCATGGAAGGTGTTAAGAAAGGCACTAGCCTTTGAATCATACATGTTCCACTCATGAGGGCACAAAGAACCATTTTCCTTAGACCCAAATTGCTTTTTCATTAGTAACAATAATATGTTTACCTGGTGTAAAGCTACAGATGGTCAAGAGCATGCCCTGGCAACCAGAATGCTTGGATGCAGATCCAGCATCCTTCCCCTACTAGCTGGTTGACCTTGAGCCTTTTCACTTCTCTGTGCTTCATTTCCTCATCTGTAAAATACCCTAAATAATCATACCTACTCATTCAGTGAGACAGCCAATATAAAGGGGTTTAGTACTATTGTCTGGCAAATCCTAACTTCTCAGGGGATATTAACCATTTTTGCTGTTACTATATTATCTTAAACACCTGTTCTTTCTTGGTGTCAGTTTTGTGTTTTGCCTTCATCTGTATCATGCATTTACATGTATCAATTTACTTCTAATCTCCACTGAATAATATTTTTCCTTTTGTTCTCTACCCATACATCACTTACTTGCTGTCTGATATCCTCCTAGCATGGTTTGGAATGATGCAGAATACAAGAAAGTAAACTAAAGAAGGTCTTACAGCAATCAATAACTATAAAGACTGTTCTGTCTATTTTTGTTCCAGCTTTAAGTTTCAAAGATGGTGAAAAAGACTTAGAACTTTCTTATCCCACAGTAGTATGTAGAAATGCAGGTTGCCTTGAAGTCCATTTCACCTGATATTTACTTTTCTAATAATCATTCTTGATTGGCCCCTGTAGAGACTTAGCCTTAACTCAATATTTGCTCAAATATGTCTCATTTTTAATAAAACGTGTTCTTTCAAGTACAGAGAGGGATGGATTATTGTAGTTTGAGAAACAGGTACGGTTCTGTGGCAGGATGAGGGCTGGAACTGGTAGGCAAAGGACTTGGGTTTGGCACACAGCTCTGCCACATACTAGCTCTTTGTCACTGGAACACGCTGGCTTCGGTTCTTTTATTGGCTAAGTAGGGCCAACGATTTCACAGAGAGGTGGTCAGAAATAAAGACGGCGCTCAGCAAAAAGTTAAATCTGCATTCAGTGCAAGAGGGATCATTCAAGTTGTCCCTCAGACTTGTACTTCAAAAACTGGACCAAATAATTCAATCTCTCTTAAATATGTTGAAAGGCAACCTCAGCACACTTACCTTCTCCAACTGAACTATTTGAAACATATATCCTAGCCATTTAGGAATATTTCGTCAAAAGCCAACACATAAAGCTTTAATTCCCTTTTAAGAACATCTGAGAAATTTTATCTTGGTAACAGAATTATCAACTAGGCCTGTAGGAGAAACATGAAAAACTCCCGAGCTCATACTCTTTGCTTTCAACTCAATAAATAATCAAAAGCCCTGATACACAAATAAGTTTGCTTTGTCACCTGGTGGGTAATAGCTTCCTAGTTTTGTTTTGTTTTGTTTTTCTTATTGTCATTGTTACCATTTTTGCTGCTGCACAGACCAGTAGGTAAGTACGTGCAGATGAAAGGCAGCTTTTGTTTTGTTTCAACTCAAGGTATGTGTATGTGTGGAATGGTTTATCCCATGTGTTGATATCAAAAGGGGAGCAGAAGGGTTTGGGCTAATTCTTCAGGGAAATAGGAGGACTTACTTCTCTGACCTCTCTCCCCCTTTCAGACCCAGAGTTAAACCTTAGGGTGTGTGTTGGCTGGCCACTCCCATGCCCACAGCACATCCCTGAGAAATTGGAGCCAGATAGCACAAAAAGAGCCCAACTACAATGGTTGTTCTTCAAAGGGGCTCATTTATTATATTGCTCAGTGCCCCACTGACTTGCTCCAAGCTCATAACTGCCACTGATTTCAAAGAGAGCTCTGAACTTGCCCGCGCTTCACAAGGCATGGTGCAGGATGAGAAATAGGCTGAGTGGCTTGAAGCCATGTTCAGACATTTTTTAATGTTCGTAAATGTCTTTGGCACCATCACTTTCACATAGAAACCCACTTACCTCCTGCTGCAAAGTGTGAAATAAAGCCATTTTCAAGCCTGGGTAGGGGATGGTCTAGAAAGGGGGCTGAATCTTAAAACTGCAATGAAGACTGAAAATAGGATTCAAAGGCTGGAGCTCAGCTCTCACTAAAGTACTTCTAAGGTCGGGTCACCATGACACTCTGCTGTGCTAGATACTATCAGTGCTACCTTTAAAGGGTTAAGACAGTAAAATGTGATAATTTTGTAGGTGCAAACTGAAGGCCCCTAGCTCTAGGCATCCCAAAAGAGGTCATCTATCGGGCAGGATGGAAGCACTGTTTCAAATAGAGCTTGGTTGGACTCAGATGATACTGCCCTGGGGAGACTCAAGTTAGGAGCTGGCATTTCCTACTCCACTTCTCTGCCTCCGGAGGTGCTGTGAGTACCCTCTTGGTCCAGGAGGTCTGTGGGAGGTAGATTAGGAACCACCAAAGACTTTCTCCTTGACTTCCTGCAGAAAGATGAGCCATGTACCCAGTTCTGTTTCTGTGGCTCCCTGGTCACCAAGACAAGGAGAAAGAGGCCCTTTAGGGACTCAGAAGTGACTATATATGTTCCTCCATGAGCACCATGCTTTTGGAAAGATGCAGAAAAAAAGTTGCCCTATTCATGTTCATTGTCCAATAAACATTCATTAAGTCATGGGCAGTGAGTTCTATTGGGCATCATCTTTAGTAGGAAACGAAGTTATTTATTTGGGAAATAAAGGGGGTTAAATGATAAGACAGATGGGGTTTCCAGAAACCCAGAGGTGCCCTCTACAAGTCTGAAACCACATAGTCTCTTCTCAGAAATTCTTCAAGAAACTATTTCTAAGCCTTTATCTACTACAAATCCTTACTGTTTATTCCTTCAGCCAATGAGGAATGCTGAGCCTCTGCTATGTGCTAATGCAATTCCACTTGCTGGGATTCAGCGGTGGACAAAGCAGACTAAAGTCTCTGCCCATGAGCTGGTGTCGAGTGGTGAAGACATATGATAACAATTCTCCAGTGTCTATGATGATGATAAGTGGTATGGAGAAAATGAGCACGAGTGGGGACCAGGGAATGACAGAGTCGGGTGGGGATGCAACTTCAGATGGGATGACGGTGTGAGGTGGTATGGTCATTTGAGTACAATATTTTTTAGGGAGACTTGCCTTTAAATGCCCGCCTTTTTTTCCTGTTAGCTCAGATATTAGTAGAAATAACTCTGAATCATTTTACTCATTTTTTAAAAATTGATCTTCTAAAAATTTAAAAGGTAAAGCTAGCTTGCCAAAGATGATAAGAAAAAGCAGCCCTGCTCTCGGGTCCTGGTACCAGGTTGGGCTGTGCTGTGGTACAACCATGAAGCAGATGCCGCGGAGAAAGGCATTGTAGCTGGCATCCTGTTCTGCACACCTCAAGTGCTCAATAAATGCCGTCACGTAAACATGAGACCCACCCTCTTAGAGCAGATCTGAAAGTAATGTTTTTTGGCAAAAAGTATTTCTCCATGTTTTTGTCTCGCTTCGTGGGGCCTCTGGGTAGATACAGCCATAGAGACAGATGAGGTACCATGTAGTTTCTAGAAATTTATCAAGCTACAATTCACATAGCATTCCTAAATTTCCCCCTCATCAGTGTAAACACCTTTGACTAACTTGTCTTCAGTTACCGCTATCTTTAAATATTCAGTGCAAAATGCCAACAAGCTGCCTCCCTTATTTCTATCACATCTCCTTATCTCTAAGAGGAGACAGCCAGTGGAACCCCTAAAATGCAAGGCATTTCTGTGCTTTGTCCCTTCCATCCCCCTTCTCTGTGTCCCTCCTTTTCTTCCTTCAGTATCTATGTTGCACCAGGCATGTTGCATTCCCCTTTGCACACTAAAAAATTAATTCTTAATAAAGGTACTGTTAGAAGCCCTGAAAAGAGCACAGTAGCATGGAAAGATGTGAAAGTCAGTAGTGTTATTTATTAGAGAAAATTTCTCAGTAGGAAATATGAATATTGCTGCTACTAATGGCACTAACTTCTACCCGTTTTACCACAAGTCTACACGTTCTTTCACGTGTATAATACATTTCACGATGTATAATATCTCATCCAGTCCTCTTAATTTTTTCTTTTCAAAGTGTGGTCCATGATCTGCTGCAGCGTCAGCATCTCCTGGAAGCTGCTAGAAATGCAGAATTCCAGGCTCTGCCCCAAACTACTGAACTAGACTTGGCATTTTAACACGATCCTCGGGTACTTTGTATACTCATTGAAGTTTGAGAAGCTCTACTCGAAATAGTCCTCTGAGGAAATCAGACATTCCCTTGCCTATTTTACAGATTTAAAAAATTAAATAAATAAAAACTGGGTTTCCAAGATGTTCAACTAGCTCTTGGGTAACAAGACTTGGAGTCAAAGACCAATATGTTTTTTCCACTATACTATGCGCCCCCCTCCCGACTTTGGATGTTCTTGGAAGAAACTGTTGCATATCTCTTTCAGGTTCTAACATCACCCAGCCCACTATTTCTAAAGGAACATCTGCACAGGAACAACAGCCTGGTATTGTCCCCTGGTGGTAAGTAGGCAACTGCTAATCTCCCACTTGACTATATATTCCTTACATAGGCTGCTCTTGCTGCCTCTTGTCTGAAAGGTCCAAGATTCATTACCTGCAAGAAGTTTCATGTGTAGAAATTTCTCTGGTTTTCTCCAATTCCTTACCAAAGAAGAACATGTTCATGAGTTAACAATTTTTGAGGTTTTAAGGGCAAATTTTCCTTCTTAGCAAGCTCCTAAGTGTTGCATCCGATCATCTTGGCAGGGAAGCAAAAAGCAACTAACACATAGCAAGCACCCCTTTGTGCACCAAGCCCAGCCCTCTTCTGTGTGTCTCATGATTCCCAGAGAGACCTGTGGGGCCTGCGGGCTTTGCTCTATTTCCTAGGTGTGGAGGCTGAGACAGTGGTGGCACCCATGGCCATTCTGGGACTCGTGTCAGATTTTGTCCTACCATGCTGGCTTCCTCGGAGGAGGACGTCTTGCCCGAATTCGCACGGAAGGTGATGCAAAAGGGAAGGGAAGGAAGTATCATTACCTTCTGCCTTTCATCATCATTGATGGTCTGGCAGGTACTAGCCATCATATTTCTAAAAGAGAAAAGTGTGGTCACCAAACTCCTCCTGGTTGTCAGGGTGTGTAGTTAAGTAACTGGAGTGAAATCAAAACAGGGAGGAGTCAGCTAGAGGGTTACAAGGTAAATACATAGAACCCCCTAAAAGGGGTTCAGAAATCAGCGTTGCTGGGTAACATACTCTGGAATATCTATATCAACACTATACAGATAAGCAAAAATCCATACAGAGTATCTAAGCAAGGCCCCTAAATGGGTTACTTTTAAATTCTTCATGCTTCACTGAGAAGCAAAGAAATATCACCTTACCCTTTAAGAAGGAGGATGAATAGATTTCTCAAGCTGGTAGAGCGAGAAACATATCTCCCAGGCTCTCTAATCTGCAACTTCTCAAAACTACAGCTTTCTCCACTCAGTTGCTGCTCAGACACATTGGATGGAATGTCCTCCTTGTTACTCTCTGAAATCTGCAGACAGTCTATGTGAAAATCTACTAGTCTTAAGGAATTAAATATAATATAACTTCTCAGATTTTAATATATGCTACACTGTTTTGCGGGCTTGGCATTTAAGGATGCAAACTTTCCAATTTCTTCTAGAAACATGACACTATAAAAGGAACTCCCGTAATTAGGAATAAAACTGTGTAGTCCTCATTAACCAGAAAAGCACTTTCCAAACCCAGGGAGTCTCTACTTTTATTCCAAGAAAAGTCAGGCAAATGGTGCTGCAAGAACCCAGTAAAGATTTGGGGCCAACTTGCGCTTGCTGGCATTGATGGGGGTTGATGGGAAATTATTTTAAAAGGCAAAGAACAACGAATACTTCCAGCAGAAGAGATCTAAGCAGGGAAAAGCCTGAAGAATCAGGGTGTGTATGCCTCAATCTTATTCAACGTTTCGTTATTATTTAAGCCTTCACTGCCCAAGTTCATTCAGTTAGTGCACTGTGATAAGCCTGCCTTTATTAGCCAATGATGTTAGGGTAACTGGTGGGAAGGCTACTTACTGCTCTCCGAGTTACAAGGTTACAATGTGTGACCAGACAAATGCTTTCTGCATTGAGGCTGGGAGTGATAAGTCCCTGGTGCCCCAAAATAGCTAAGGAGTGTGTATGAAACCGGGCACAAGCTAGTCTCAAAGATGATTGCAGGCTTTACTTTAGTTCTTTAATCTCCACATCCATTTCTGTCCTGCCAGAACTGTCTACACTGGGGCCTCACTATGGCATTAGTCCCAGTAAGAGCCAAACGTGTTGTAAGCCTGTGCCTTTTTATACCTGTCTAAGGGGATTTGGTTACTTACATCACTGTGAGACAGTCTCACACATAAGAGGAAGACAAAAACATTCTGAAGGAATGTGATTTATCTATGTTTTCTACATAGATGTCGTGATGTGCCTGCTTCCTGGAAAAGCTACATGGATAGTTTGCAGATAGCAGAATTATCTAGCTCTTATTCTCTTTTAGCTGAAGTTCTTACCACCCATGTTCCAAAACCTAATTAAGCTACAGTTCATTTATAACAAAAGGACACTGGACAGCATCTGGGCTCCTGTCTCTGCTTTAGCACTAACCAGCTCTGTGGCTCTAGGCAAATTAGCTCTCTATGGGGATTCTGTGGCTTTATCTTATAATAATAATAGCTACATTTATTAAACACTTCCTCCAAAGTAGGGGTTATACCAAACACTTTAACTAGATTATCTCATTTAAACCTCACAAAAAACCCGTGCATAGCTTCTGTTATTACCTCCATTTTGCACGTGAGGAAA
Organism: Phataginus tricuspis; assembly: GCA_029783875.1. Taxonomy (NCBI): domain Eukaryota; kingdom Metazoa; phylum Chordata; class Mammalia; order Pholidota; family Manidae; genus Phataginus; species Phataginus tricuspis. The sequence goes on along the minus strand of JAQQAC010014596.1, from coordinate 6,208,661 downwards.
CAGGTATGGAAAGGCTCATCTCGTGCAAAGTGACACAAAAGAGCTCGGATTTGATCAAGTTTCCTAAGCTTGTGCTCTAAACGCCTGGGCTACATGTTCCGCTAGCTAATTGCCGCACTGCCCTAGCCCAGGGGGTTGTTTCCTTGCTCTAGAAATTCCCAGTTGTACTTGGAGATGATTTGGCTTGACTCAAGTGGCACATCTCAGCTGCTATGTCATTTATTTTTTTAATTTTTTTTACTTTTTCAATCTCGTTTCCCTGACTGAGCAAAATGTCTGAATGAGTCCATGGAAAAACCACTTCCTTTAGATTTTGAGGGAGGTGTTCTGCCCTTTATAGATTCCCCTCTGCATGAAGGAGATTATAATGCCTGGTTTACAGGTTGCTCTGAAGCACCAAGCAAAATGACCATAAGGTGAAAAGCACTGTAGGAAGAGAATTTGTTTACTAGTATTTAAAAACATCAGCTCTTTCAGGGAAGACTTACTTACACTATGCATTCTCCATAGCATGGAACACTATACCCTCAAAGTTGTGAGATGCTAAAGTGGAGGTGTTGATCATTACTTTGACTGTGGTTTTTAATCACAACAAGAAGTCTTAAATGTATTCTTATTTACCTTTGCACCATCAATTGATGTAGCAGGAAGAACAGTTTCATTGGTGATGGTGAAGCAGAGATAACTAACATTTATTGAGTGCTTAAATTCATCCTAGGCGTTATCTCACTGAATTCCCACCATCTCTCTCTGAGGGAGGAGTGAGAAAACTGAGATCCAGAGATGTTAGTCAGCTTCCATAGGACGCATAGCTTTTCTCGAGAGCTAGGATTGAAACAGAGGTTTGTCTGTCTCCAGAGACCAGGATTTTCACCATGTCATACTGGAGATGAATTTTCTTTAAAATTTTTGAGCTTCAAAGTGTGTATCTATAGTGTTCATATATCATTATATTAAAATATCTAACTTAATAGTCTTTTCATAGCAGATATTATAGTGATAGACCATGATGGCATAAAGCTAAAAATCATAAGAATCATCCCAGTCACACATTGGAAAAGACCTTAAAAGCAGCAAGTTCAACAGCCAATCTATTGGTTTTCCAGCTTTAGCTCCAACATCTCCTATGACGTGGGACTCACTGTTTCCAGTGACAGCTTCATCTTTGAACACTCAGAAAATATTATCCCTAGGCTATCCCTGACACATCTCAAACTTAAGATGCTCCAAACTTAATTCATAAAGTAGTTTCATAATTTTGTTTATACTTATTTGGGGAGCTGGGCTTCCCAGAGCAGAGTGAGCCCTAAGGAAGGAAACATTATCCCATCAATAATTAACTATAGACTATATTTTAAAGATCTACTCACTTTTTCGTTACCAAGACCAAAGAAAAAGGTCAGTAAAAATTGTTATACTGTATCTCCTTTGGATGTTTCAAGATAATCTTGTCAGAGCTGAGTGTTCCATTTGCACTAGAAGACAATTGTATCAGTCAGGGTTCCCAGCAAGCACTTGAAGCATATTAATGGAGGGACATTTACAGAGGTATAGGCAGACTTCAGGAAAACCGAGTATGGTGAAGCATCCATGGAGAACCATTAGCAGCTGTGGCCCTGAGAGGGTAGGCGAAAGGAGCGGGTCCCAGAACCTGGGAAAGTCACCATAGAAGACTCCCCCACCCCAGGAAGAACTGTGACCTGAGGTGGAGGCATGCATCCAGTTGGAAATTCATCAGGAAACGAGGCACCCTGGCCTCACACCCCCACACTCCCAGAGTTCCTGCTGATGGCTCAGCGCTCCTGCCAAAGACAGCTGAAAGAAGACGAGGGAGCTTACAAATGCAGCTCAGGAACAAATGTCAGCTTCTTGCAGGACACAGCACAGAAGAGTAGGTAGCGGGCATGGGGAAGCAAATGAAGAGTTGCAGCGCTATAATATTCCATGCAATCCTGTGTGTGCCCTGAACTTCACTTTTCCTTCTTACTTCCCTCTTGCCACTTACCCTCACCATCTCCTCCTGTTTCCATCTACTGAATCAGCAACAGGACGGACAACTAACTTCAAAGTCGCCTTAAGTCATGGGAGGTAATGATAATCCTGTAGTTCTACTAGATTTTGCCATGAAAGAGGTTAACATTTGTCTCCTATTGTGCAAACTAACTCAAAAAGAAATTGTGTGACCTTCCTTCCATATTTTTATGTCATAATTAGAAGACCAAACCCACTAAGAAATACATAGAAACACACACACACACACACACTCAGAGGCTATTTAGCATTCGCACATCAAATAAACTCTTTTTCTTTTTCTCTGATTTCTTTCCGAGATTTTATCTAATTGTTCTTCATTAAAGCCTTAACTAAGCTATAAACACTGGTGATGTTAAGTCCTAAACTCTGAATTACTAGTCTAATTGCTTTCCCCATCCCCAATATATTCAAAGCCTTGCCTCTGGGGAATTATGTCTTAACTAAAGTTTTCTGAACAAGGGGTCTCAGAACAAGATTTTTCCAATGGGATCTTCTTATGGCCTTGAAGAAAAGAGGTCTGATGAACAGAATTCATTTCAGACAAGCCAGGTCCATGGGGGCAGAAAAAGGAAGTTTTCCAGTTTGTTGTGAATACCTTGAGATGAAGTTGACCTAACCGGAATGGTAAGTTCAAGGAGATTTTTATCCATATTACTTGGGTGTTGATGAGATAGTCTCTTTATAGGTGTTTTGAGCATGAGATAGTTTCATCCAGACTCATATAAATCACATATGAGTCTACCCCATCATGCATGAACACCACCAACCAAGACCAAACCCCTCAGTGAAAAAGGTGACAGATTCTTGTACAAGCATGAGCACAATAAGGTCAACAGTTGTCTTAAAAGGTAGCTGAAACTTCAGTAAGTTCACTAGTTGGGGCTTCACAGTTCCATAATTCTCCAGGGTGTGTGTATTTTTCCCCTTGATGTTAGTAGTGTGGCAGGTGCACTGAGACATAGACCTTTTTAATTCACGTACACATTTATTACACTGCTTCTTTGAGGCAAGTATGGCAATAGGGGTAAGATATGAAATAGGGAGTAAGACATGATCCCTCTCCTTAAAGAATTTGTAATTTAAATGAGTGACCATCTCACATCAAAATGGGTGAAGGAAGATTCTGAAAGCAAAATATTGTCAGAGACTGTGTTAGTGGCATCTCTTCATTCGTTTTGTCCCAGAGCATTTAAGCTGGCAAGGCTCCATGAGACTGTACAGAGAAGATGTTGGCTGTATATGTGTCTCGGGCTCTACGAATCATGACTGCCATGATTATCAACTAATCCCATCTCAGAAACACCTTATAACCATCCATTCCTTCTGTGCCATGATGCTGTGTGGTCCAGACCCTCACTACGTCCCATGTTGAGCAGTCTGGTCGTCTCCTAACCAGTTTCCTTGTTTATACTTGAGTATCTTCCCTTTATCCCCCTAAATCCATTCTCTAGCACCCCTGTGATGATCTCTGTAAAACACAAATCTGGTAGTCACATTTCCCCCACCAAACGCTCCACAGTTCCCCATGTTTGCCGAGATAACATCCAGTCGTGTTCTTGAGCCCCGCCGTGACCAACTGCTGGACTGTTCCAACACCTCCCTGTGGCTCCTGCATCTACCACTTTTTGTGGATACTGCCATAGTGACCTGATTTGCTGTACCCAACTCCGTTCTGCTTCATGCTTTAATGCCGCCGTGCTTTCATGCCCAGTCTCAGACAGCCTGGGCTGGCCTTCCCCTTCCCTGCCTAGGTCTAGCTCCATTTCTCTCCATCTCTGCCTGCACCTCACAATCATCTCTTCCCTGGACCACTGCAAGGGCTTGCTAACAAGTCTCCACCTTGCACCCGCCCTTGCCCTCTTTCAGTCTTTTCCTGACTGCCAGGATGAAGGTGAACCATCCTCCATTCCCTCTCTACCCCCTTCCTATCACCTTTTAAGATAAAGAACCAAATCTTTACTAGGTCCTGTCTAGGAGACCCCACCAGGCCCAGGTCATCTCTCCGGCCTGATCTCCCCCATATGCATCTTGCTCCAACCACAGCAAGCTTCTTGCCTGTTCTTGAACGCCCTTGATGTCATGTTTACTCCTGCTATGGGTTCTGCACATGCTGGTCCCTCTTCTTGGATGGCTTGCTCACCTTTCCTACCCATTCTACAGATCTCAGCTCAAGAATTGCTCTCAGAAGGAAGGCTTCCCTGATTTCCGGCCTAGGTCAAGTTTCTTTATTCTGCCTTCTCATAGAAGAGTGTTCCTTGTCTTCATAGCATCTACTTCAGTTTGCAGACGGTTGTGATTAATGTCTGTCTCTGCCCCAAAAGCAAGTTTCATGAGAGATGAGCAGCATCTGTTTTTGTCCATCATGAATTCCTGGCCGGACACAGTATCAGGTACAAAAAGGGCACTCAGAAAAATAGTGATCAGTCAATCAGTCCTCCAAGACTCTGCTGCTTTATTTGGAAAGCCCTGTCATCATTACTGCTGTCATCACGGGTGGGATTGGTCCCCTGTCTGACTCTATGAATCTTCATTCAGTATTTGTTTACTGGTCAGTCCCTTGAAGACCTCAGAGTTCAGAAGAGAAACAATATATTAATCAACCCTACATCCACTATGCCTGACACATAGTGAACAATGCATTCATCAGTAAATTTTAATTGAGGTAAAATTCACGTTACATTGAATGCACCATTTTAACCATTGTAAAGTGTGTAATTCAATGGTATTTATTATGTGTACAGGGTTGTGCAATCAACATCACAATCTAGTTTCAGAACATTTTCATCATCCCAAGAAGAAACCCCACACCCATTAAGCAGTCACTCTCCACTCTCTCCTCTCTCTAGCCCCTGTGAATCCTTAATGTGCTCTCTGTCTGTATAGATTTTCCCATACTGGACAGTTCATATAAATGGAACATACAATATGTGACCTTTTGTATTGGCTTCTTGCACTTAGTGTAATGTTTTCAAGGTTTATCCATGCGATAACATGTACCAATATTTCATTTATATGGCTGAATAGTACTCCATTGTATAGATACTCCTCATTTTGGTTATCCATTCAGCTGTTGATGGGCATTTGGGTTCCTTCCACCTTTGGGCTATTGTGAAAAGTGCTGCAGTGACTTTCATGCACAAGTTTTTCTTAGCATGCCTGCTTTCAGTTGTTTGGGATATATAACTGGGACTAGGATTGTTGTTGGGTCATATGATAACTAGATGCTTAGCTAATGAAGGAAACACCAAGCTGTTTTCCACAGAGGTTGCACCACTTTAGATTTTCACCAGCAGTGAGCGAGGGTTCCAATTATTTCTCCACATCCTCACAAATATTTGTTATTTTCTCTTCATTTTTTTTCCAGTTATTATTATTGTAGCCATTCTAGTCACTGTGAAGTGATAGTTCATTGTTTGGTTTGCATTTCCCTAATGGCTAATGGTGCTGAACAGCTTTTCATGTGCTTGTTGGCCATTTATTTATCTTCTTTGGGGAAACAGCTATTCAGTTCCTTTGCCCATTTTTTGACTGGTTTTATGGTTTCATTGCTTTTGAGTTATAAGAGTTCTTTATATAATTCTGGAAACTAGACCCTTATCAGATATATGATTTGCAAACATTTTCTCACATTCTGAGGACTGTCTTTTCAGTTCTTGTTAGTGTCCTTTGAAGCACAAAGTTTTACATTTTGATGCAGTTCAACTTACCTATGTCTTGCTTTTGTTGCTTGTGCTTTTGGTCTCATATCTAAAAACCATTGCCACATCCAAGGTCATAAATATTTAGCCCTATGTTTTCTTTTCGTAAGGTTCCTTTGAGTTTTAAAATTCTACAATTTCAAATATTTTTGGGCACCTATCAGAGACAAGGAACTGTTGGGATTTCAGGAGAAACTAGACATTGCAGGCACAATAGAATGGACTTTACTTAAAGAAATCATTTTCATGTTAGAATTAGATCTCCAGATTGAAGCTTCAAAATTGCCAAGATGGAATTTAGTTGTAAATAGACTGAGAGATTTAGAATAGAGGTCATTAAATAGATATATTCCAGGGTAACTGAAAGGACCTCTAGTTAAAATAGTTAAAACAAAATTGCAAAATACATAAAGGCTGATAATATGCTCTGAGGAAAGCTGGGGGGAAATCTGGCAGATGCCAAGCAGTGCTGGACTAAAGAACACAATGTTAGCTATGTGGAGGAGGAATGTTAACAAATGCTGCACACAGTTGTAAACTGAATATAAGAAAAGCCATCCTAGATAATAAGACAAGGAAAATCTTAGTTTCTAGTTGAACTCTATGAAATGTAAGGTGAAGACTTGCCCTATATACAGTAAAGACTCTCAGTAAGGAGTTTGTTGGTTATGAAATGAAATTTCTAGAAGAACAAATGAAAACTCTGTACAGAGTAAGTGATCAAGAATGTGTTTGTTGACTGAAAAATAAAATTCCTAGAAAAAAAGTGAATTTAATGTGGCCAATATAAAAATACCTCCACTGAAAAATGAAATTTCCAAATAGAGTATTGATCAGGAAGAAGTAAGAAACCACATTTCAGAAAGTAGCCTCTTTGAGAAGAAACAAAAAGAAAAAGGAAAGAAAAGTAAGGAAGAGAGCAGGCAAGTTAACCTATTTACAAGTCTGTAGGCACAATATAGGGAAAAAAACTTAAATGAAAGATAATTATTCACTTCACAGAGATACAGCCATTTGATACAGGTGGAGGAAAAACCAACAATCATATAATAATAGTCTAGTACTGTTCTTATTTAAATATTTCAATTTATTTTTGTATTTTTGTGTAAAGTATAGTTGATATACAATACTGTATTCATTTCAAGTATACAACATAGTGGCTCAACAGTTACACACATTATTAAACCCTCACCCCAACTAATGTAGTTACTATCTGTCAACATAGGAAGATATTACAGTCACTGGCTATATTCTCTATGCTGCACTTCCATTCCCAACACCAACTTATATTATGACTGAGATTTTGTGCACCTTTATCTCCCTTCCCACCCATACAACCCAACCCCTTCCTAATGGTAACCACCAGTCCCTTTCAGTGTCTTTGAATCTACTGCTGTTTTGTTCCTTCTGTTTTGCTTTGTTTTTAGATTCCACATGTAAGTGAAATCTTATGTATTTGTCTTTCTCTGCCTGGTTTATTTCACTGAGCATAATACCCTCTAGGTCTATCCATATTGTCCCAAACTGAGGATTTCTTTCTTTTTTATGGCTGAGTAATATTCCATTGTGTATATGCACCACATCTTCTTTATCCATTCATCTACTGATGAACACTTAGGTTGCTTCCTTATCTTGGCTACTGTAAATAATGCAGCAATAAGCATCAGGGTGCATATATGTTTTTGAATCAAGGATTTTGTTTTCTTTGGCTAAATTCCTAGAAGTGCAATTACTGGGTCATATGGTATTTCCATTTTCAGTATTTTGAGGAACCTCCACACTGCTTTCCATAGTGGCTGCACTAACTTACATTACCACCAACAGCATAAGAGGCTCCCCTTTTCTCCACATCCTCACCAACATCTGTTATTTCTGGTCTTTTGGATAGTGGTCATTTTAACTGGTGTGAGGTGAGAAACATACTCTTTCCTTTCTCTTTCTCACCTTTCTTGTCATCTCCTTTCCTCTTCTCACCTTTCCTATCTCCTTTTTGTATTCTAAAGAATCTCTTTTTTTAATTTTTATTTATTTATTTATTTTTTATTTACAATTTATTTTGGTATCATCAACCCACAACCACATGCGCAACACTATGGTGACCAAACTACCCCCCCCATCAGGTCCCCCCCACCAACCCCATTACAGTCACTGTCCATCAGCGTAGGGAGATGCTATAGAGTCACTACTTTTCTTCTCTGAGGTGTACAGCCCTCCCCGTGCCCCCCCACCCTATGTCTGCTAATCGTAATACCCCTTTTACCCTCTTATCCCTCCTTCCCCACCCATCTTCCCAGTCCCTTTTAAAGAATCTTTTAGCAGCAATCAGAAAGGCCTAGAAGACAAAGATTATAAGCAAGAATACAGATATGGGAGTGATATTGTTCATTAGCAGTAGAGCTAACAGTAGTATATACACACTACTGTTTTGTTTTATTTACTAAAGATAGGGAAGTCAAATAGAAACCCTTAAAATGTTCTATATGGTGTTTGTGGCTGTGGTTTCAGTACTGTCAAAACTCATTGAACTTTACATTACACATAAGTATAAATAATACCTTAATAAAGCTGACAAAAAGGAAACAGAAATGTCAGCCATAAGCAGGTTAATTGTAGTTCAGGAAGAAGAGACCACTGGTCTCCAGCTACAGAGATACTCATAAAACTAGAAGGTGCTGCAAGACGGCTTTCACTGTGGAAAAGGTAGAGAGAAAGAAACCTATTAACAAGCATGTTACAGAATTCAAGTCAATTCTGAAGTCTCTGGTCTCATCCTGGAAACAAAGTCCTATATCTCAGCATGAAAATGAGAGGAACAGCAACAGCAACAAGAACTCAAGAGATTTTGAAAACTATGAGCATGGAATAAAGGGAGTGTAACAGAAATTTGACGTTCTTAGCTTTTTAAAAATAATATACAAGTTTTTAATGAAGATTAGTAATAAGAAATGGTAGGTAATACCACCTCACACCCATTACGATAACTACTATTAAAAAATAAAAACCCAGAAAGTAACAACTGCCCATAAGGATGTGGAGAAATTGGGATCCTTTTGCACTGTTGGTGGGAATGTAAAATGGTGTACAAAGGAAAACATATTTTTATGGAAAACAGTATGGTGGTTCCAAAAAATTAAAAATAAAATTACCATATGATCCAACAATTCTGGTTATACACCCAAAAGAATTGAAAGCAGGGACTGGAACAGACATTTGCACACCCATGTTCACAGCAAAATTATTTGCAATAGCCAATAAGTGGAAGCAACCCAAGTGTGCATCACTGGATGAATGGATAAACAAAATGTGGTATAGAATATACATACAATGGAATATTACTCAGCTTGGAAAAGGAAGGAAATCTTGTCACATGCTACAACATGGATAAAGCCTGAGGACATTATGCCAAGTAAAATAAGCCATGCACAAAAAGACAAGTGTTGTGTGATTCCACTTATATGAGTAGTCAAATTCATGAAGACAGAAAGTAAAAGGGTACTTTGTAGGGTCTGGAGGGGAGGAGGGAGAAGTGGTAGGCAAAATGTTGGGAGAGACTTCCATGTTCTCACAATGGTGCTTGGATGGGATTGTAGCCTCAGTGTTCTACTGTTTCCTGTGTTCCTCCAACTGTAATAGGAAGCTCCTCATAATCTGAATATGCCCTAACAGTTGAAGATGGCTTTAGGCATGGCATTCAGGAAAGAAGTAATAAATTAATAGCAACAGGAGGGAAGGAAAAATGTAGGAAATGGCTGAGAAGGGAGTAAAATTCACAGAAGTAAAATTAGAAACCATCTCATGAGTGGGAGAAGCAAATGAGTTCAGAATTTGCAAAAGAGAGGGGTGATGACAGCTGAGCCAGAAAGGAAGACATTCTAGAGAAAGGAGCGCGGGTCTGGTGGCTCCAGCTGACGAACGGAGCTGTGGGCTCATCAACTTTTGGAATAAGGATAAAAAAGCACCTTGTTTTCTATAGTTAACAAGTCCTGTCTGACTGTCAGTTCTGATGAAACACCCAGCAAATTACAGTTTCTAAACAGGTATTTCGTAAGTGGAAGGCATGGAAATACCCACAGAAATCAAAAAGCAGAAAGTTGTACTGTCCAGAGTAATATATTTTGGGATTCTTTTTTAATAATAAGCGTCAGGAAGAACACCAGGGAATAAAGTGATTTTTAAAAGAAGCTACGTGAAGTGTAATTCACATTGCTCCCCCCCCCAAAACAAACAAACAAACAAAAAACCTGGGCATTAAGTAATTGTAGCTGAATAAACTTTCATATCTAGTTTTCGAATAAGGACTTAAAATGATTATTTCTTAAAATGATTATTCAGGGAAAATTTTGCAGTTGGGATTATTTTTTATAACCCTCTTCTTTCGTGATGTGTGGGTTTTTAGCCAGTCCGCTTATTCTTTAATATGCTCAAAAAAGTGAGTAAAGAAAAGGAAAGGAGATTCAAAGAAGCCAGTGTGGCTGCTGGTCAGTAGTAAACATAAAAGTGAAATAGAAAAGGTTGAAATGAACTAAAATCATGGCAACTGCTTTTTTCAATAGTACTTGCTACTGCCATCCTCCATTTCCACAGAAGAAGGCAAACCAAAATAGTATAATAAAAACGGCTAATTTTCATCCAATTCAGCATATGAAATGCCAGGGCCAGTTCTAAGTGCTTTGTACATATTAACTCACTTCATCTTCCCAACAGCCCCGTAAGGAAGGTATCCTGCAAGAGTTCATTATTAAGTTTTCAGGAATTTTGTGAGCCTGTTGGTAGCTTGAAATCAGCCAAGGCGGGAGGATCTGTTTACACCATGGAAACAGACATATCTACAAACCAGGGCTTTCAGGGGGAGAGCTGGTTGTTAAGTGTTTTCTAGAACACCATCGCTGCTGTCCTTCTTTCACAGATGGGGAAAACGGGATACAGAAACATTAGGTAAACTTTCCACGATCCAGAGACTAGTAGTTCGTAAAGTTATAATTGTATACGATGCAGCACTACATAAGAGACCAAGCTTCCATCCAACACGCTATATGCTTATAATATGACTAAAGTGCATTGGCTGTGTTCACAAAGCCTAGAGCTCTAATTTGGACTCCTTTACCATCTCCTGTTTAAGCTGTCTTGGTCTCAAGACATTTTATAAGAGAGATGTCACACTGTAAGAATGGTCCACACTTATCTCTGCTATGTCATACGTAGATGGGGTGAAAATCCAAAATAATCCTTGATTATCGTTTCCCTCCCTTCCTTCCTTCCTCCCTTCCTTCCAAACTTTATGCCTTTGCTATTGGAGTAGAATGTATGTAAATCGCTTAGGGTTTGGGCAGCATTTAAGGAGGACTATAGGGAGTTAGCTCCCTGGTGCTCCCACACTGCTTTCCTCATTATCATAGAAAGTGGAACAGCTGGGCTGACAGTGGGTGTCGTCGTCGTCATTAATAAATATTTATTGAACATGCCCTTTGTGCTGAGCTCTGAGGGCACAGAGAGGTAAAGATATGGTCCTAGACTTGTCCAACAAGTGGCTCAGGTAACAAGTAAAAACTGCTAAAAAGAGAGAGTAACCACAATGAGTGGGGCAGCTGAGAAAGCCTCTCTGGGGAGAAAATAGCACCTGAGATAAAGGAAGGGTCAAAGGAAAGTGGGCATTATAGGCAGGCAGAATGGTGTGAAGGAATGCATTGGACAATTATCATTTTTGTGTGCAGGATATAAGTGGTGCAATTTGGCCTAAGAAAAGGTTCCATAATAGGAGGTGAGGCTGGAAAGGATGAATTCCTGTTTGAGGAGGGCCTCTGAGGCTGACCAAGGAGCCTGGACTTCAGTTTTTGAACAATAAGGAATCACTCAAGGTTCTTGAACACACACAAGATGTGTAAAGCAATGCTATGAAAAATATGAAAGTTAGGCAGGTGTGTACTATGAACTGGAGAACAGTTACTGGAAACAGAGATCACAGTAAAACAGTAATCTATTATGAAAGCTTTTTCAACATGGAAAATCCTATGGAATAATTGGAATTGTAAGCAAGGTACAATTAGAATTGCAGGCTGTGATTACAATGGTTCAAACACATATGCTGTGGGAAAGGCTAGGGAGAACTATAACTGAATTCTCACGGTGATTCAGTTTCATTGGTAGAATTATGGGTGATTTTTTTTCTTCAATCAAATTTTTGGTAATGGGGTCATAGTTTGTCACTACAAAAAATTTCATATGAATAATTTAAAATTTTTTGACAGAAAAAGATGCTTGAAGAGGACACTAATTTTAGATAAAATGATGAATTATGCTTTAGACACAATAAGATAAAGGAAAACTGTTCAAATATGGATGGCTTTGCAACAGCTGGAGATACAGGACTGAAATTTTGGAGGTTGGTCAACATTTGATACCCTGTGCGTTGAGTCATAGGACTGACTGAGAATTTGGAAAGAGAATTCAAAGAAAGAAGACTTTAAGCTTGGGTGTTTGCTCAAGAAGGCATAGAAGAGGAGGCATAAGTCAAGTCCAGGAATGGGATTGAGATGGAGGAGTTAAGACCTTTTAGGACTTGGAGACTGATGCAAGTTAGTAGTTTATAAAGTCGTCGACCTCTTCTGAGAATTAGAAAAGAATGAAGACTGAGAAAAGTCACTGTTTCTAACTTCTAACTTCTTAGAACTGAGAAAAATGATAGTAGATGTATTTATTGTTTTCCTCTAGGTTAGCTCCATGTTATATACATTACATCTATTGTTTTTTTTATAATTTATTTTGGTATCATTAATCTACAATTACATGTGCAATATTATGGTTATTAAACTACCCCTTTCATCAGGTCCCCCCACCAACCCCATTACAGTCACTGTCCATTAACGTAGTGAGACGCTATAGAATCACTACTTGTCTTCTCTGAGTTGTACAACCCTCCCCATGCCCCTCCAACATTATATCTGCTAATCGTAATGCCCCTTTTTCCCCCTTGTCCCTCCCTTCCCACCCATCCTCCCCAGTCCCTTTCTCTTTGGTAACTATTAGTCCATTCTTGGGTTCTGTGAGTCTGCTGCTGTTTTGTTCCTTCAGGTTTTTTTCTTTGTTCTTATACTCCACATATGAGTGAAATCATTTGATACTTGTCTTTCTCTGCTTGGCTTATTTCACTGAGCATAATACCCTCTAGCTCCATCCATGTTGTTGCAAACAGTAGGATTTGTTTTCTTCTTATGGTTGAATAATATTCCTTTGTGTATATGTACCACATCTTTATCCATTCATCTACTGATGGACACTTAGGTTGCTTCCATTTCTTGGCTATTGTAAATAGTGTTGCGATAAACATATGGGTGCATCTGTCTTTTTCAAATTGGGCTGCTGCACTCTTAGGGTAAATTCCTAGGAATGGGATTCCTGGGTCAAATGGTATTTCTATTTTGAGTTTTTTGAGGAACCTCCATACTGCTTTCCACAATGGTTGAACTAATTTGCATTCCCACCAGCAGTATAGGAGGGTTCCCCTTTCTCCACATCCTCACCAACATTTGTTGTTGTTTGTGTTTTGGATGTTGGCCATCCTCACTGGTGTGAGGTGATATCTCATTGTGGTTTTAATCTGCATTTCTCTGATGATTCGCGATGTGGAGCATCTTTTCATGTGCCTGTTGGCCATCTGAATTTCTTCTTTGGAGAAGTGTCTATTCATGTCCTCTGCCCATTTCTTAATTGGATTATTTGCTTTTTGTTTGTTGAGGTGTGTGAGTTCTTTATATATTTTGGATGTCAACCCCTTATTGGATACGTCATTTATGAATATATTCTCCCATACTGTAGGATGTCTTTTTGTTCTACTGATGGTGTCCTTTGCTGTACAGAAGCTTTTCAGCTTGACATAGTCCCACTTGTAGCTTTCCTATTTCGTTATTAGTAGCATCATATTATGTGTTATATATGCGAATGCTTTTAATTAAAGCCTGGTAATGAATCCATCAAAAGTAGGAATTTTGCCCTGGAGCAGGGGCAGGGTGGATGTTCACAGAGAAGAAAAGTGATCATTCAGCAGAACACTGTTATACGTTGTTGTTATACATTGATGATTCGATCCTATGAAAGAAAGTATTTAAGTTGTAAGTTGCCTACCTGATGTACTCTTTCAGTGTTTAGCCTAATAGAGTCTTTGATGGAGATAGTTTCTAAATAGTCCTGATCATGAGACCTATGTTTCAATAACCAGACCTAAAAAGAGAACACTTAGGTGAGGGCAAAAACTTTCTGAAATATGTATACCCTGTTGGTCCAAAGGGTATTTTTCAAGTTACTGTGAATTATGAGCCATAGTGGGGCATTTGCAATATAAAAGAAATAAAACAGGAAGTAATAACTTCAGAGGGCATTGCTCTTAGTAAGGATGCGCACTGTTTGAAGAAGCTGTTTTAGTTACTGTGTCAGTTGGCCCTCAGATCCATTCCTCACTTTTTTTCTCTGCTTTGGAAGGCCAGTGTAGGCCGACCCTTGGGAGCATTTCCCAGGCTCCTGGGTCAGCTGCAGTCAGCCCGTGGAAGGCATTGGCTGGAGATCGAACTGCTGGAGGACAGGAGGGAAGGCGAAGACAGGGTGGCCTCCCCTTCTCTTTCTGCCTCTAGCTGTGTCTCCAGCAACAGCTGTATGTCCATACTGGCCTTAACTGTGAACTATCATGGTCTCAGATTTCACCAAGGAGACCCTGATCACAGGCTCTGTGACTTCTGCCTCATCCCTTGGTTCCCTCAGCTTAGGGGTTACAGTGACTTCTTACTCTTGCTACTCTCAGTTCCCTATTTGACCTCTCGGCTCTTCCATCACCTGCGTAACCCATTTCCTGAAGTACATGCCTGTTTTCCTTGTTGGACTCTTGAGTGATACAATTCACTATGCACCTAAATGAAGCATATGTATATGGGGTCACGATATAAAACATTTTGTACTGAGAGAAGCTGTTGAAGAAAGCCACAGTCTATGAAAATGAATTTGACAGCATGCAGTGGGTGGTGCTGGGTCCATTTCTTCAGTTGGGCGCTGATGGCTATTCCTGAGCTGAAGAACACAAACTTGGAGACTGTTTTTCTTTTTTGGAAAGGAAGACCAGTGTGGTACAGGTGTGGGAGTACAAGGTGACTGGGAGACCAAGATTCTAATCCTGGTGGCCTTGGGTCGTCCATTCAATCATGTGTCCTCGTACCTTGTGCTTGCTTTGTGCATGGCACCAGAGGTTCTGAGATTGGTATGCATTTTTTAAACCAGAAACTGCTAGAAGAAGTTACAGTGTCACCATTCAAAGTAAGACCTTGATTGATACATACTCTGTGACAGCACAGAGAGCAGTTGTATTAGCATTTGTAGGCTGTTTAAAAGAACAGTCACTTACCTAAATCATGAAATTATGCTTTTACTATTGAATTATTTTCCTCAACTGATAAGTAGGTATTTATTATGTTAGCATTAGAAATAATAGCTCAGCATTCTGGTTTTAAGTTATTAGGAAAAAATAAACATGATATGGATCATGGGACCTGTGGAATACCAGGTGATGGTGCTTACAGTCATTCATGTCAATAAATAGATCACACCATAAAGTGAGGTGTCACAAAAAGACAAATGCCCCTGATAGGTGGATATATTTTTTAAGTAGTTCAGAAAAATATAAAGTGAACCTCTTTAGGATTCAGACACACCCCCATACGCTAAGTCTGAAGTATTAAACAAACAAAAAATGTTGTACGATGGTGTTCTTCACCTTTTCAGCAAACCCCTGATTTCCCGCCATGTTTAAGAAAAATCTATTACCAAAAGGCCCCACGTAGTTTTCAAAATATTAAATTCCAGCAGATAATCCCAATGTCTCTGGTAAGATAAGCAGTTGAATATTCACAATTCCAGGCCAAATGTGAGCTTTTCCTTTATGCCCAACTCTCATTGAACTCAGCGGCTGTTCAGCTGAGTTTATCTCAAGGGGAGATAAAAGCTTCCTGCCAGCATTAAACCTTGCCCCATGCAGAATCCAGACATTTGCAACCCTTTACTTAAACTTTATATACTTGTTTTATATATTCATCACTTATGGTAACACCACTGCAAAATAAAATAAAGTCACATTGTTATGGAATGTATTTTATCCTTAACTGTTGGAGAGACTGACTTTTTCCCCCCACCAAAGCAGATTATTTATCTCAATTTCTTTAAAGACCCATCTAATGTAATTTAGTGGTTATTTCTGTTTTTAGATTTTCCTGGCTTATTTTCTACTCTTCCCTTGAATTTACATAGAACTTCAGGCATAGAGAAGTGAGTGAAATAAGACAACAGCAGATTGCACTATTGTATACTGAACTCGAAGAATCTGGTTGGCGACATAAGGCAAATCAGGCTGGAAAGCGGTCGTATACGAATAAAAGGCAATGAATGGTAGCTGAAAAGAGAAATCCAGTAAACCTGAAGGTGGTCTAAAAGTATAATGCTGCAATAAAATAGTATATTTTACTAGGGATTTGGTTGAGGGCCTGGAGGTGTCACATTCATACGGAAGCATATGATCGTTCAGAAAAATACCATTCAATCAAAGCATAGTGGGTACCACAGCCTGCCAAACAAAAGTTAAAATATTTGAACAATTTATGACAATTAAAAA
>JAQQAC010014596.1:6149021-6191787 GCA_029783875.1 Phataginus tricuspis | reverse complement strand
GCTTTGGTTCGTAAATCTGGTGGCAAAGAGCCAGGCAGATTTTCCAGTTCTTGTATTCTATGAGCTATGCGAGCCTGAAGTCTAAAGGAGATAATGAAATGGGGGAGGGCAGAGGTTGACATATACATTACAATTAGTCTTAAATGATATACAACCACCCTCGGTTTAAGTTCATGGCAAAACATATTCCAGATACTGACAGCCAATTTCTGACACCCAAAGAGACTTTCTGGTGTCAAGAGAAAAGCTACCTTTGCATTAAGGCAGACAAGTGTTACACCTGCGAAACACTGGCCCTCTCCATAACCCCTCTCCATAACACCCAGGAAAGAAGGCTCACAATACATCTAAGGAGAAAAGTCAAATGCCATCTCTTGCTCTGAACAGACAGAGAACATGAGAGACAGGAAAATCTGACAGCGCCCAAACTCCCAGCCAGCCAGAGCACTGAGCTCAGACAACTCAGTTTTCTTTCCAGCTTCTGGTTCTGTCCTAGGCAACAGGGCCTTTTGCCCTCCTTGCCAAGATGCTGATGACAATGGCCATTAAGGCAGAGTGAACGAACAACAGCAGTTGTAGGTGCTGAGACCACAGAAATCAGCCAACCCAAGATATTCAGAAGGAGCCCTGGCAACCACAGCCACTTCCTTTGCGAGCAGTGCCTGCTGGAGAAAAAAGAAAAGGCAAATCTGGCATTTTTAAAAATCAGGTTTGGGGCAGCAGTAAATAGTAAAGAAAACAGTATTTAAAAGGTAGGCATTTCTAGAAAAGGATTACTGGGGATGCTCGTTGTAGACATTATAAAAAATACATTGGCAGGTGCTTCCTCATAATAAAGGCAGAATAAAAAAGCAAAGACATCACACTGTCCTTATTCATTTGGGATACTAGTACTGTTAGCTTATAGTTTACTAGTACTGTTAGTTTATACTAGTATAAACCGGTTTTAGAGGTCAGCTGGACCTGTTCTTAAAAATAATTATATGTCATTTAAATCTATTTGTAGGCAAACTGTCTTCGATTTCAACAAAGAAAAATTAGTAAAAAGTAACTAAGTTAAAATCAACTGCACTAAGGTTCACTTAATGCACAATTTTCTCTCAAACTCACATACATCCAAGGTAAATGCTATAATCGTTCCATTTCACTGATTAGAAAACTTAAGTCTGGAGATAACAAGAAACATGCCAGTGTCACAGAACAATTAAAGGACAGAGCCGAGGCTGGAACCCTCCTCCGCCTGACCTGGAAGCCACTGCAGAGTTATTGTACATAGCTAAAACACACTTTCTATCAGTTTTCCTGACCTCAACTATAAAAGCTGATAATTAAAGATTCTGTTAAAAAATATTATGAGTTTGTCAACCTTTATGACACTGTATATTAATATAAACAAGTAAAACCTGCTATGACTTAGAGACTGCAAGATACCTTAATATATCACACTGCTCCAATATCAAACTGAGTGCTTTCACAAAAACTTAGTTGTTTGCTTGGGTAGAGAACTCAAATGCAATCTTTTTCAAACATTTAAAAACATCAATAAGGGGAATGTATCACTATTCATTGATTTCACTGAAAATAGGTACTATTTTAAGTGGTACATACATATTATTAATTCTGGCTTAATGAATGATTTAACATCATGGTGTGTTTTTCGAGTATTATCACTCTTAGTCATGCTGTTATTTCCACTACACAAACCGACATAAACAAACAGCACTTTTAAATGGCTTACCCATGAAACACACTAAACATGTGTTAATTCAAACAACAGAAATAAACTTTCATTATTTTACTCTTTTGGACACATTGTTCAAACTCTCCCAACTTTCTTCTCCATTCCTTTTACTAGTGATATTCACAGGATTATTATCATGGTATTTTTTAATTTCACTGTATGAAACAAACATTTACTTCATTTATCCAATTCAATTTCTTAAATATTCACAGAGCCAAAAATCTCCAGGTACAGCCACAGATGATACATCTTAACAACTGGGGTATTAAGAGAAAAATCTATCACACATTTTCTTCAAATATATCATTGAAAGGGAAAAGAAATTAAACTGCAATGATTTTACTTCTGTAGAATTAAGGCACATGCTAAAGGAAAATTATATATGGCACTAAGAAATGAGGGCCACTGCTGGGGTTATCTTGCTCCTTGGTTCTAGATTCACTGCAGACCGTTTTCATCTGACACCCCCAGAACTCAAAAACCATCCGCTGGTATTCTGGTTTACTCCCTGACAAAGTGGGCCAGGGGCTCAATTAGAGGAACAGCCACTTTTTCCCTAATCTGCTGCAGGACACTGGAGCTAGGACCAAATAATCAATCTTGGGACAACTGGGCTGAGGTGTGAGATTAAACCACATTGACCTGGGAGGATGGAGTTGAGAGGGGAAGCAGGGAGGCAGGGAGGAGGAAGATGGGAGCTTTGGGTGGCGGTGGCAATTGGTGGGGCAGGGATGGGGTGGGCAGTTCTTCCTGAAATGACTGTTTCTCCAAAGGGCCTTGTAATTTCTCAGTGAATCTCAGATTCCCCAGCACAAAAGAATCTTTCTTTTATGAAAGGGAGGCATGAAGTACAAAGTGTAAACGTGCAAACTAAAGAGAAGAGGAAAGGGAGATTCCATAGTAAAATTACATGCATTCGATTCAGCACACGGCAGGTGCATGGCAAAGGTACAGGACGGGCTTCCATAACATAGCAAATTTTATCTTTTTGTGATGGTTGTTTTGGTTGTTGTTAATAGAAATCTTCATTTTAAATAATGCTCTTCTCCAGACAATTTCATCTTCCCATCAATGGGATTCAGCAGGTAGTCTAGTAAAGAGATTCAGGATTCTAAACTTCCTGAAACAACAACAGATGTAATACTGCATAACTGCAGGAGACTCATTTCGAGTCCTCACGAGTACAGAAAATTGAAGCAGAATTAGGTCACTCAGGTTTTTCATACAGCTTGAACAGTAAATCAAGAGGGGTTACTGTTCTGGCAAGAAAAAAGAGTTCCATTAAAGGTAACATATATTTGTTCAGGTCCAGAGGAGAAGTTTATGATTCCTGGAGGAGAGTTATTTGAACAGAAAATGACACTGGTACATTTTGTTCCTTCAAGGACCTGAGTGACACTTTTAAAAAAAGAGAGAGGAAGACTGACTTTTTGTAACTCTGCTGAGGAAGCAGGCCTTTGTGATTCTTGAGAAGGAGTTTTCAGGGCTGCAGTGCAGATGAGGCAGGGCAGAATCCAGCCTGCCTGCACCCGGAGGCGAGGTGGATGTCCTACTGTCTCCATGCGAAGTGCCGACCTGATACCAAGGAGGGCTGACCAAACTCAAAGATGCTCTTCTCAGAAACCTGCCTTGAATGTGAGATACATCTTCCATGCAAACATTTGTAGAATTCGTTTACATGCTAACGTAACAATTTCTGGGCACTTCTGTCCAAACATCTAACTCTAAATGGAAGTGCTTAAGTTAGGCATACGGATAGGGTAATGAAGGCAAGTAAGTA
The DNA here is from genome assembly GCA_029783875.1 of Phataginus tricuspis. Taxonomy (NCBI): domain Eukaryota; kingdom Metazoa; phylum Chordata; class Mammalia; order Pholidota; family Manidae; genus Phataginus; species Phataginus tricuspis. The sequence goes on along the minus strand of JAQQAC010014596.1, from coordinate 6,188,266 downwards.
TCTCTCTGCTACACTTGCTACAGAGAAAAGCAATGAGTTCTATCGTAAGAGAAAGATGGTCAAAAAAATCCAAGTTAAATGGGAACAGAATGTTCTAACTGGAAAGCTTGTACAGATCTGAGGTGAAGCATTCATATGCAAAAACTTATTTATGCTATTACTGAATAAAGAAGGTCAATTTGTCAAAATTCTGATTTTATCACGAACAAGGAAAAGCAGCCAAATGACTTAAAGGTCAAAAAAAATTTACGATTCTGACAGACAATTTTCACAGACAAGGTAAGTGATACCACAACGGTCAAAGAAATGAACCTCTGTTAAAGAATTTCTGACAGATGATTTTTGCTCAAACTAATAATTGTTTCCAAAATTACAGAAGAGATTGTTATTTAGCCCTTGCTCAAATCCTCAATCGGAAGATTAAAGGTACATTGGACCCTTCCAGTTATTGGTGCTAAAGACTAGTAAGCCATCCCTCAAAGAGGGGCAAAAGGAAAAGTGTTCCTTAGCTGTCTTTTACCAGGGCCGACGGGACTTAGTCTAACCCTTTTTAAGGGAACCATTTAGCTAATCTCTGCACTTGGATAATGTATCTTCATCTGGGCAGAAGCCAGTTATTGTTCCATAAGTAAAGAAGAGGATGGATGTCTCCACAAACACTGCTGGTGCCAACCTAGGCTTCTTCTCAAGATGGCCACGGGAAAACTCAAGCCAGCGGTCCCGCCAGCTTTTGGGACCCAGGGAGGTCGCTCACATCAATCATTTCAAAAGCCATGTAGCTTTACAAAAGAGGAGACACTTACCAAGGAATAATTTGAAAAAGAGCCATTCTACCACATTCTGTCATGCGTATTATTTAAAAGATACTAATAGATTTTGTTATTGGTACAGGAGGAGAACAGAAGCTCTTCACCTACTGGAATAGGCTAAACAGCACTACTTCATACTGGACACTTGGGAGACCGTCCATTAATAATCACTTCCAAAAAAAGGTGCTAAAATGAGCTCATTACAAGAAATCCCTGCCAATAAAACTCTGGTAAAAATGACAAATGAAATTTAGGAATTGGTAAAATATACACACAACCCGACACGGGGTGAATAAGGAAGGAAGGTATTGTTAAGTACAAAGAATGCCGGTATTACGAGGGTAGTCGGCATCATCTAATGAAGGATGTACTGGTAGCTTTGAACCTTCAAGGTCGAAACAAAAATGTTGGCACTTAGGAAGTGAGAATTTTGGAATAACTAAACAGTACCCATCTATCCCATCTACAGTCTTCTAAAAAATACTTTTGACTTTTCTTATTCAATAGCAACATAAAGGACTACATTTGAACAGTTTCTCTGCCCCAAACGAGTACTTCATATCTGACTTTAAACCACACAGCAGCTATTCATCCACCAGAATCCACCTATCCACACTGAAATATCCATTGATGATGATTATCTAGCTCTCTAGGGATATAAGAAATGCAGACAACAGCATCATAAAAGGTCTTGAGGATTAGTAGTAGGAATGACGGTGAAGTTATATACTCTTCACCCAAAAAGCTACACACATTTAATGGCAAGTTAGTAACTTCTTTCAGAGTAGTTCTCAAAGCTGATAACTTAGTACTGTAATCTAATAATAAATCATGTGTTTTTAATAAGGATTAAGATAGTGTTTTTACAGGGAGCCTAGACATTATTTACTAACATAACATTCTCTGTGATTTTTAAACTCTAATTTCTTTAAATCATATTTGGGAACTAATAACAGCTAGTATGTATTCAAAGTCTTTTTATCATTTTGTCTTCCCCCTACAAGAGGGGCTATACTCCCCTCTTTTAACATATGAGGAAACTGAGTCACAGAAAAGAAATGTAACTTGTCAACAGTAACACAGCTATCTCCAGAAACCATGATTTTAGCTTTCTTTTATCTTGACTCAACACTTACTGGACTCTCTTTTTGGTTGTCATTAACCATTAACATCAGGAGTCTGCCAACCACAGCCTGTGGGCCAAAACTTGCCCACAGCCTGTTGTTTGTAAATAAAGTTTTATTGGAACATGGCCAGCCCATTATTATCTATGGCTGCTTTCACGCTACAAGAGCAGAGCTGAGTAGTTGTGACAAATACGCTATGGCCCCATAAGGGTAAAATGGTCACTATCTGGCCCTTTACAGAAAAGGTTCCCTAACTCCTGCTTTAGATAAATGTGCTAAATCAGGTGAAAATTAAGATCCTGGAATAAGAGTATGAAGGCACTTACACAGAGCTTACCTCTAAAGTTGGACCAAGTCATGGACTAACAAATGCATGAATTAAAACAAAGAATGTTATTACACCAAGCTCCTGAAGTACGTTTCAGTGTCATGAGATGTGTCATTAACCTGAAGGTCAGATTAACACACACACTCAACACCTGAGCAGCTCACAGTCATTAATCAAGGACAAACTAAAACCAGAGCAAAGCCCTGCACAATCCCAGTGTGAAATGACCTCTTTCTGGGACCCACAGAAACTCATGGCTGGGTGTTGGGCTCCGCTCCCTAGAACCCAGTACAGCGCTTGGCATGTCACAGTGGGTGATCCAAGTTCTGCCTCGGTGAGGAGGAAATCATAGTCCCACCAACCTGGAGCCAACAGGGAGCCCGCCCTGCCACCCTCAGGGCAGACAAACTTGCTCTCTGCCACTTGGTTCTGATACCACCCCCATGGCACGAGTTCCCGGACTCTGCAGTTTCCCTTCAGCTGTCCCAGAGCAAAGAATGACCACAGCCCTAGGAGACACCACACCCCCAGGACACACCACACCCCAGGCTTCGAGTACTTGCCGGAACACAGAAGTTGAACCCCTTCTGCGGTGGGGTCATTACCTATATTCCCGCTCCTGCAGAATCTCCACGGGGTCCAGGCCTTGGGGTTTCTGAATGGGGCTGATCCTGCTCTGCTTCTGCTGCAGCTGAAGGATGGGTGACGGCTGCCCCGGGGCGGGTGGCTGCACGGAGGGCCCGGGCACGGCGGCCGCGGGCGGAGGCGCTGCTGCGGGGGGTGCGGGCGAGGGCCGGCCGCTGGGCGCGGGCACCGGCAGCTTCTGCGGGGGGGCTCGGGCCGCTCAGCTCCGGCCCGGGGCCTGCGGGACGAGAGCGACATGGCAGCTGGCTGCACGACGCCCTGCCCGCTGCCCCCGTGGCCCAGTGATGGGAACTGAGTGTCTCAAGGGAAGAAACAGGCAGGCAATGCAGTAAGATGAGGAGGGCGGGTGGGGCGAGGCGGGAAGGGGCGAGAGAGGAAAAAGGACAAGAAGCTGGCATCTGTCCCCATAGGGAAATGGCATTCATTAATGAACTTGGGTGAAATGGCACAAAAATGACTCTTTGGTAATGAATTAAGGAATGGACAGCCAGCTCTCAATGGAGGTCTACAGTAGGTTTTTAAAAATTACAGGTGCATTCAGAGTTCAAAAAAGGGAGTCCCCTAATATGCAATTTGGGTGTGGCCCTAAAATCATATTTGGCAAACTGCAAAGCAAGCCCCTCTAGACAGGCCTTCGTCCTAACCTGGAATAACCCTGCTGCTGGGACAGCAGATACTGTCAGCAGCTTGCCGGGGCTCCGATGTGAATGGAAAGGTTATTCATTTATCCTTAACAGCCTTTAAAAGTCTATTTCAGGCTTAATCAGTGCATCTCAAGACCTCAATTTTTTTTTTAATTTCTACTCTTTAAATATCAGGGAATTTTAGAGATTGTTAGAAATTTCTATATTCTAATGTATTAGAAAATATTTCTAAAAACATTCAGTGTAGGGGGAAAAAATTCTGTTTGTGCCCCCTAATAAAAACTCACAAATATTAAGGTTCAAGAGAGTATTTTTCTCATGTTACCAGAACAAAGGGATATGCAGTCATCAAGCTTATCAAAATGCACTTAATAAGTTAATTTAAAGCAAAATATCACATTAAACTTCAGGAGTTTAAATTGATTGCAAGGTATGGACCTAAAATAAGAAGTACTCCATCTCTCCCTCCTAGGTGAATTTTTACGTGCTTCAAAATTATGAGTAAGATTATTGAGGCTACCAGATGAGTTAGTAAATTAAAAAAAAAAGTCTCAGTAAGCAGACCTTAAAACCTCCAAAAGGTATTCTTCCAACTATTTTCTGTATCTTTTCAAAGAAAAATTAAAATTATTAAATGGTAACAAATAATAATAGTCTGTGTACTTGAAAGTGACTTAATAATTAACCAAAGACAACACTTATGAAAAATTGGAAACATTTATTCAATTTCCAGCAAACACCATTGAGAAAAGGGTTTAAATGACAATGCAAGGATGCCTATAAGCAAACATTGTGACAGGAGGAATGTGAAGAATTACAAATTTGGAAGAGAGAGAGAGAGAGAGAGAGAGAGTGTGTGTGTGTGTGGTGTTACTGTTCTTTTTTTCCCCTCCTTCTGAAATTAGGTAAAACTTTCCAAAAGACACAACTAGCTTATCTTTAAGATTCTTGAGGTAATCTATAGCCCTAGTTCTATTCTTGGGGGAAAAATGCATTTCTTTTCATTTTTTATTGTGGGCATAGTATAGGTAACTGTCATAATAAGGGATTCTTTTCAGCTAAGTACTTTCTGATGTTTTTCTGAACGGGAGGTCCTTTACAGAATGCATAGTTTTTCATAATATTTTATATTTAGAGTTTCTTTTATCCATATTTCTTACTCAGAGTTATTAACCAATTTTTTACTCAGAGTTATGGAGCATTAGAATATTAGAATAAGCTATGGGGGGACATTTTATTTCCTAGAGGTCTTTAAAACAGGGTAGATTTTTTCATTTAGATTGCTATAGTATGATCCAGCCAAAAGACAGGAGATAGAGATTTTTAACTTTCATTTGAATTCTCTGTGATTCTATAAATCTCAATAAGCTCAAGAAACTGGTAGAATTAAATATATTTGATGACTTGGTATAAACGTACTAAATAATTAATTCAATCATTTAAGCCCTTTAAAAAAAAACCACCTTAAAAAAACTGGGGTCTTACCAATAAGACAGTACCATAATAATTACTTTAAATTCAATTCTCAAAGTGTTTTGCCTCCTTTCAAAGTTTAAGTAATTCTTCAACAAAAGTTATAATGGTGCTATAATGATGCAACAGGTGCATTTCACTTATTCCAAGCGCTTTCTTTCCTTAGCATTATGGCCTGTAAATACCTGTGCAGAAGCTTATGAGGACTCCTTGAGGTATATTCAAGTCACTGTTTTTAAAACCACATTTAACCAAAGGAATGTATCCGGAGTATAGCTGATATCTCTGGTTCCACATGTAGCTGTTTTTGCCTACGACTCTGAGCTAGATCTCATACAGACATGGCTGGCCTACTTTAATCAATAAACATGGAGCCTTTCTTATCTGGTTAACTGACTCTTAAAATTGAGAAGCAGAGACAGACCCAAACATGGACTTGTATATTCAAATCTCCAATTTAATAAATACTACAACTTACTATGAACTACACAGGCAATTTAAAGCACCCTGTATTTTTCCAAAAGAACTAGTAAGCCTCACCTCAGCTCTCTCAACTAGTGGTTGGCTGGCTGAGCCTGAGCAAGACACCTCGCTCCTTGTACTCATCTGTCACCTGTAGACTGGGGCTAATAACCGCAGCCACTTCACATCAGTGAGGAGATTCAGTGAAACAACGTGCTCCACACTCAACCCTTAGTCCTTGTCATTTTATTGCCACCAGGGACGTGAAGGAAGAGAATCTAATTTAATTACTCTACAGAAAAACCCTGTGGCAAAAGAAAGGCTTTTTAAGGCAACTTTAGCAGCATGCTTTTCTATAGTAAACTTCAAAATGTTTCTGTGGTTTGATGCAACTGAGCACAAAGGCCCAGCTGAGTCAGCCCTGCCTTGTGCTCCCTGCTTGTCTGCTACCAGAGTCACTTACAAGCAAACTCTTCTAACTAAACACCGCGGGTTCATTTACTGTATGGGTCTGTCTTCTCCTCCCTCCAACAGATGATATAAAAACTTCTATTTACAGAGGCTAGGGAACTGAACGCAGATTGCCACAATTAGACATGTCCAGAACGTAACTCCCTCTTCATTAGGCTTTATGCCTGCCCCTCAAGCGGTTACGGAGTTGAGTTGCCTGACTGGATTTGCTCTCTAACAACAGAAATCATCCCTACAACAGACACTTGGGGTCTGCTAAGTGATAAGATGTCTCCCTGATATCTTCAAATGAAAGACAATTACATTCTTCAGCTTATCTCCTACTCCTTTCCAACATAAACAATTTAGGCTTTTGTTAGAGGCACAAAATGCATCTGTTTTCCCTTCAATCCTCACCTTTAAAGTCAAGGTAGATGTACACCCTGACACTCCTGAGGGGTATCCCAGTGCAGCTAAAGGGAACAGGGAGTCTTTACTGGATGCATCCCTATTCCCTAAGAAACAGGGAAAACAAACTTATTAACATGCCTAAGTCTCACATGTACAGAATTTCTGGGCATTCAGAGCCCCCACTGTGCCTTCTGGCACACAAGGGTACTTATGCAAACAGTTCTCTGCATTAAATAAAGTTTAAGTGGTTTCCTCAGGTTGAAAAATAAATTTAATGAAGTGTATTTAAATGGAGCATATGAAGACATTTTAGGTAAGTTTAATAAGTGGGAAAGGGACAATCACTAAAAAAAATTAGCAATCCAACTTTTGCTTTCTACCATAAGGTCCTTTCCTCCTCCTTCCCGCCAAAAAAATCCCAAAATGTTTTCATTTCCTGTTTTTAATTGGGCATTAGTCTCTAAAAGGAAAAATGAATCAAAATGAAAAGAAAAATGATGGCTTAGATTTGCATGGAGCCCATAGCAGGCAAGTTACATCTGTTTGGTGTAACTCTCTGGTGGTACTAGGTCACTTCTGGTGAATTACAAATTTGGAGTAGCTTTGAGACACACCAGCCCAGCCAAAAAGATTCTCTTCACACATGAGGATCACTAGTAATGGGACAAAAGAAAAATGGAATCACAGCTACCTCCAGAGAAGTGGATATATTTAAACTTATTTTTTTCCTGAAGTATTAGTAGAGGCAATTTATAAGCAATTATACTTTCATATTTAAAAAAGGGAGGGAAACAAAAAGTTAACAGCAATTAATAAAATATTAAATTTAAGAAAATTTTTGCCTTATCCTAAATGCCAATCCAGAAAAAACCCTGCCAAGTAAGGTTATCATCTCCCTATGAAATCTGAGATTTGGGGGTAAGTTCAGTGATGCTGTCAGATGCAAGCTCCTTCCCAGTAATAGGAATGGGTCTGCTCTGTTCGAAGGCATCTCCTTTCCTCTCTTATCCATGGCCTCCTTTCCCACTCTGGCATAAAACACTATCTGCCTAAATATTTTCCTTTCTAATGAAGCCTGACTGCTGGAAATACAAAAGACACGAGCAGTGAGTAATAAAACGAATTCTCCCTAATGACTGGGGTCTGGTGTGTGAAGAGGTAGGCACTGCAGCTGGGTTAAAAAATGCAGCCCCCTCTTCTGGAAATGATCCAGAAAACACATTCAGGATTGTGTTTATCAGGATGTGAAGTATTTATTACAAGTGTCCAGATAAGTGAAACTTCATCCTTTAAGTTTTACTACTTCATCTGGTCTCATTATTTTGACTTTAGGTAATAAAAGGGTTTCAATTGAATTATTCAGCTTCCTGCCTTCTTAAACGATACTTGGGAATCTCTTCCTGCTGAATCTAGGTCATTTTCATAATACCAAGGCTCATGGAGGGCTGTGATGAGATGATGCCCCACGACAAGCTTCCACGTGCAATGAAGTTTGCCGGTATGACAAGGTCCCACACCACCACCTTTTCAGAGAGGTTTTGCTCTGCCTCCTTAAACTGCCAATGGCTACGATTCCACCTCTGCTGGGGAGTCCTTTTGCTCATACTCCTCATGAACTGAGATGGGGATATCGAGATTACCAATTTTGTTGACATTGTGTTTGGAATACAAGTAATGAGGCTCTAAGTAGGGAGCTGAGACAACTCTGCCTTTTTTACGCACTGGAGGAAAATGCTGGCATTTGGTACACAGACTCTGAGACAGATTCTTTCCCTTACCGTGAACCATTTTGTGATCAAGGAACCAGTGAAGGAAAGTAGGTAAGGATGTGGCCCTCAAGTCAGACTGTGGCATCTGAATCCTGACTCTCCCTATTCTAGAATATTCTAGATCTATCACATGTGCCTGGTACTTCTTCACTGAGCCCGGCGCCTACAGTAAACTAGTAGGCCCTCCCTAAGTACAGGCTACACACATACTAAGACAAACATTCTTTTCCTTCTATCTGGCTGCATTCCTAAAGCTGGAGTTCTGCAGTTTTAAAACCTCTAAATACACTGAATGTTCAAACTACCATTTTCTGCACAGTTTTCTCATACAACCTTTGCAGTCCCTAGTGTTTGGCTCATATGGTCCCTCCACCGACCAGATTGTGCTGGTGCCACACAGAGACATGGAGAGGACATGACTATGTTCTTGCTCTTTAAAAACCCATTCCTAAGGCCTCATCCACAATTAACAGGATGAGTTTATCCTTCAGGGAGGGCCACTCTTAGAGCTTCCTCTATCAGAAAAGAAATACATACAAGTTCAAAAGGTAAAAAAAATGAGAAGAAGCTGAACTCTCCCACTGCCCTCAAACCTAGGGAGACTACCAAACCCGAGACTAATTGTTTCCAATGATCAGTGAGTCAGGACGTGCCCAAATTAGAGGGAACCATTCACAAGAAATGGTGTCAAAGTCCAGGAAGGACCCTGGGATTCAAACCTCCAGTTAGAACAGAACCATAAACTCTCTGCTTATCCACTTGTTAACAAAAACCTTCCCAGAGAAAATAACATTCACGAAAGGTCATTCTATACCCTGTTGCACCTCTGAATTGTTTTATAGGTATCATGCCAGACCACCAGAAAGCCATACAGAGGGCTATCTCATCTTGACCCATTACCTAATTGTCACAGCTACAGATTTGATACCAGAGTATATAAAGAAATAGACCATGTGGATTCTGTTACTCTATTTATTATGAACAAATGTTACCAAAGCCCCTATCATGCAGTGCCTCTTGCAATAATAATAGCAATAACTTTAATAATCCTACCTGGGAAATCTACTTTATACTCTCATGTTAGAAAAAAACCCTGTGTCCTCAGAAACTGGTCAGCAACTTCCTTCTGAACCGTGAGATTTAGGTACCTGATTCCATCTCCCTTCCTAAACATCAGGAAACTCAAGTCAGCCTGGACACTCAGGGGCAACAACCATGGGGCCTGCAGCCTCCACATTCCTGCCCTCCCTGGCCTCGATTTCTATTTCCCTTCCTTCCAGATTTTTCTACTTGATAATTATTTTACTGCAGGTATGCATCTTGAAAACCTCCCCAAATGCTAGTCACAACAAAAAGGGGTAGAAATAAATAAATGAACAAGCAAAATGGCTCCAGGAGGGCTAATTCCTGCAGCGCGCTTCGGCGATGGAATGCAACGGAGGCAGGGTTCTTAACCTGGGGCGTGTGCATGCGCTTCCCACAAACCCCAAACCTCTTGAAAGAGAATGCAAAATCACAGAGGATAATGCTTTTTTACTAGGTCAACAGCTTGCACTAGAGTCTCCAAAGGTTAGGAAGTACTGTTCTTAGGACTGCGCAGCAGAGGAGACCCAGAATCTTGGCCAACTAAGAGAAGCAAGATAAGGAAGCCAGGGAGATACAACAAAAGGCTAAGTCAGCCCTGGGCTTACAGCAGCCCAGCGGTTCTGTGCAGTTAGCAGTCCTTCTTATCTGAGTTGGACCGGCGCATTATTCATTTGGTTGCGTATGAACCTACCAGATGGCCTGCTGTAGTTAACAAGGGCCTGCTGCGGCGGCGGCTGCTGTGGCTGCGGCTGTGGCGGCGGCGGCGGCTGCTGCTGCATGCCAGGCAACGTCCTTTTCCCCTGGACTGCCAGCTGCAGCGTTTCGGGGAGGGGCTGGCCCCGGGCCAGCATTTTGTAAGCTAAAATCTGAGCTCGCAGCTGATGCAGCTGGACGGGGCTGAAAGGCGAGGGCCCTCTGTTGGTCTGGCTCATGGCCTGCGGATCACCCGGGATGAGGGGCCCCGGCTGGCTTGGCGGCATCTGGGGCGGGGTGGGGCCCCCTCCGGACATAGGGCTGGAGACGTGCTCTGGGGCTCCTAACGGAGACGGGTGTGGTGACATGTAACCTAGAACAAAATACAGAAGGAAATCACAGGCTGCCCCCAGGAAAAGACTCTCAAAGAGAGGCATTCCTGAATATTTTGATAATTTTCTAGGACAGCACTGTCTGACTGAAACCGAAGTATATATAATAATTACACAATTATATATAATTTAAAATTTATATATATCAAATACACATAAAGTTTTCTAGTCGTCACATTAAGGACAAAATTTTAGTATATTTCATTTAAATCAACATACTCCATTCCAAAAAATATCACTTCAAAATACAAAAATCACTGAAGAGATTACTTTAAATTCTTTTTTTCCATACTAAGTCATAGTGCATGTCAGTTAGGACAAGCCACATTTCAAGTGATCAATGGCCCCATGTATCGTAGAGGGTAAATGGTTGGGGGCTGTTGTACACCTAAAAGAAAGGTACCAGAGGATAATATTATACATTAAAAGAAGATCCAACCTAGAGAACAAAACCTGAAGGTGTTTACTATATTGCAATGGAGAAGACAGAGTCTCTCCTGGGGACAGCAACTATTACTTGGTTTATTCTTACACATGTTATGAAAAGTTCACAATTACTCAGAGCCTCCACTGTTGCAGGCACTATACAAGGTAGTATACATACTATCTTAGTTGAGTTCTCCCTGGGAACAGAACCTGATGGAAGGATTGAGCACAGGTGATTTATTTGGAAGGTGTAGGAACCCTGGCAGGGTTCATGGAAAGACAATATAAGGAAGAGAAAGCAGCCAAAAATGTCTTATGAAGCTGCTCCTATACTGGGTGACTGAAGATTAATCTCATGCAGAAGTTCTGGAACATAAGGCAAAGAACTTGCTTCTAAATTATGCCAGGGAAGGAGTGAAGAAGCTGGGGTATTTTGTCCTTTTAGGATCACCAGTCACTGCTTATGTCACTGGTTAAGACCCCAGGGGGCATTAACCCCAGGGACTGCCGTGTGTGGGTAAGGGGGGTTAAGGTGGACTGAAGCTGGGACGGTGATGTGGCCAGCTTCTCAGGCTGGTAGAAGCACAGAGATGGTAGAGAGAATTAAATGGATGTGAGTGGGGCACACACATCTTCAATCCTCACAACAGAAGATATGTATTTCACCTCATTTTTTAATATGAGGAACCTGAGGCTCAGGGAGTAGGCAAGTTACCCAAGGTCACACGACTGGATCTCGGCAGCTCCAAGATTCGGACCAATTTGGCTCCACTGTATTTGCTCTTTCCATGGTCTAACATTAACTTGGTTTTATAAACGTAAGTTAAAGACCTCAAAGTTTCAAAAATCTAGAACCATTTACAGTGTAACATAAAAATGAGAGTAATCTGTTTGGGTTGTAAGAGATCTAAATGGGAAATTCAGGAATACTTTTCTTGGGGAAGAAAAGTTAAAATGCACAAAAGTTTCAAGGAACTGACTTCAGGAGACAAACTGTATGGTCTGGCCAAAGAATTCCTAGAAAAGCATGTGGCTGGGTGTTGTTGGAAGGAGACCCAAGGTAAAGGAGAGAACAAAGTGGCTGACTGCAACCCAAAAGGTTGCCCTGAATTCAAGCTAAGTGCTAATTAATCGAGTCCAAGGTGTCCTAAGATACAATATAAAATATTAAAGGTCTTTGCCCTTTTAAGAGATGTATTTGCATCACAGTTATCATAAATGTTATCACATAGGTGTTTATTAGACATCTGCTGTGTGTGTGAATCTCTGTCAACTTTGAGCTGAAGCCGCTCTGCACACGTTTGCGGAATCACAGAGGCCCGAGAATATATGACCCCCGCTGGCTGGGGACTCACTATCACGTTTCACGTGACTAGAGAAAATAAAGGATACAGTTACTTTTATCTCCAATTGACATTTGAAATGGGAAACAAATTTAGCCTGATCCCCAAAGACAAGAGTAAGTTTTGTTTTATCAATTGGTGAGAAGCAGAACTCCACTCTGAGAAATCCTGCCCAGAATAGAAATGGAAAAACGAGCAACTCTCACTCCCCAAATCCCTACTCCATAAGGGGAGACAAAACACCATGCAGTGATTAGGGTCCCAGCTGGCCGCGCAAGTTAGCCAAGAAAATGTCCCTGAAATCCACCTGCAAGACTAGGAGAAATTTTATTTCCAGCATGTTGTTATTTATAACACTAAACATTTAGAGATTAGCAGTAACGTACACTTGGTCATTAACAATCTTCCTTCTTAATGAGGCTAACATTTGCCCCTTAATGGCTGGTACAAAATGGTAGTTTGTTCACTGTCAAAACACCTTGCTGACATCTTTTTGGCCAACTCTGTCATCAACCACAGAGGGAAAAACTCCCAACCAAAGCAGTAGAAGGGATACTACTACCGGGCATTAAAATGGGTCTTGTGTCTCCTTCTGGTCTTCCCTGTTTCCTAAGGTCATCAACTACAAACTCACCTATGATGAATCAAAGAATGCCTAATACAGTGGGCCCAAACAGTAGCCAATCCAGCCTAAACGCCACTGTTTAAATCAAACTGCTCTTTTAAACTATGAACTATGGGCAAGGCCAAATTACAAAGGCGAGACAGTTTCATTAAGCACAATAATTTTACCTCAAATTTGCTAAGAAAGAAACCTAGAGTTGGCACAAAAGTCATTTTCCAAAATTAACCAATACAATAAAATTTTACCTCAAATGTGGCAAGAAGAAACTGGGGGTGGTTAAAATTGTTTCCCAAAATTTATAGGGGATGTTAATAGAATCATTCTATCACAGTATGGCATTAAAAATGTGACAGTGTTTCAGCTAAAAAGAGATGTTTTTTTTCCTACGTGATGAGCATTCCATAAAGCTTTGGGGAAAAAGAATCTAAATGGTGAAACAACATAACATATTTCGGTAATTATCTTTAGTTGAGAAAACAGAGTGAGGAAATTGCCTGAGAGTGAATATACATTTGTCTGTAGGATGTCAGGGTTGACACAGAATCTGCTCTTATTGAACTCTGGTTTGATTTTCTTATTCAAAAGCAGTCAGTTTTACTTCCCTAGTCTTCAAGGGCCATTATCTCCCCACTTTCACCTTGCCTCAGAAAGAAGCAATCACCTCTCTCCTTTTAATAATCTTGAACTTGTAAGTGCCAATTTTATATGAATGTTCTCTTCACACACACACACACACAAAAAAAAACATTAAATATTATATACTTGCCTTTGGAGGTTTGTTCTCTCCAATGGATTAAAAATAAACGATGTTATCATTGGGACCAGAAGGTACACAATTCAGTATTTATTGAAGGAAACGGTTTTGCTTCTCAACCAATACCTTAAAATAACCTAATAGGTTGCGAGGTAGTTAAAAAGCTGGCAGCTTTCCGATCAATACTACACCTCTCTGTACCTGTGTGTTTATAAGTGGCTTCCTACAGTCGGTTTTTTAAAGATACATGCTATTACAAAGTCTAAATCCTTTTTAGATTATTATACAGAATAAGACAGCATTATACCAATATTATTTATTCAAAAATATGCTTTTAAATAACTCATTCCCCAGCCTACAATGCACTTTATTATTTTAGAGGAAAACATTACATGCTAATTCCAACTTCATTTAATGCAGACCTCTGCATTTCAAAGTAATTATAACTTACTGAAACTATATTAAAATTAAGCTCTATTTAAACTGTTGACTTTTGAGTGCACAGGTTCATTTCTCTACCTAATTGAATAAAATTTACTAAGTATCTATCCAGTTATGTGCTAGACATTGCGCCAGCTGTTGGAGATACCAAGAATAATGAAAGGAAGCAAGCAATGAGAGAAACTTTACAGTACATAAAAGGAAAAATGCTCAGTTATAATTCATGCATTATAAAGCATTTTTTTGGAGGTTTCCTAGGTATTGCAAAGGTAGGTTTTGTTTCATCAGTTGGTGAGTAGAACTCCACTCAGAGAAATCCTACTAGAGGTAGTGCAAAGCCAGGAGCAGACAGAGCAAGCAAGCACCTGGCCTTGAGAATCACTGAATACAATCGTGCATATCTCCCAGGTATTACAAAGGAGATCTACATTAGCTCTGTAAAAACACCTGGCGGTTTAGAATTTAAATGATAAATCTGAAAGTGTTGTCTTAATCCATTCTTATTGACACTGAATGGGTCAATTTTTTTCTTCCTATATTGCAATAAGTCCCTGTGATTCAGCCTGCTATTCTGACATGGTCCAAGATTTTATGAGTCATGTGCAATACATATGCCTACCTGCCATCAAAATTCAAATCAGAGTCTGGGATTTTTTTTTAAATCTGTTTAAATATTAGTGAAGACACACTCCCATGACTTGCTTTACAAATTTTTTAAAAACTGTGAATACACTTCTCTAAACCCTCACAGTCAAAAATCCTCCCTCAGGTAGATGGATAGTCTGATCATGGATAGAGAAAAAAATTCAGGTACAATAAATTACAACACATAAACCATAAACTTTGAATTGGAATAACAACATACTAGGGTTAATTAGTGCTAGATTAACCCACGCCCCTTGCATGGCGACATACCTATATAATGATACTGGAAACAGGTTACATTGTGTTCAAAAGGCCTTGAGGGTTTCTTTAATATGCCTTCAACAGTGAGAGGAAAGCACCAAGGAGAAAAGAAATATAGTGTACATTGACTGACCACTGTTGTGGTTTGAACTGTGTCCTCTACAAAGACAGGCTGAAGCTCTAACCTTAGGACCTGTGAATGTGACCTTATATGGAAATAGGATCTTTGCAGATGTAATCAGGTTAAAATAAGGCCACACTGGATTAGGGCTCGTCCTAATCCAATGACAGGTGTCCTTGTAAGAAAAGGGAAATCTGAGCATAGAAACAGGAGCAAAGGAAACATGTCAGGTGGAGACCAAGCCAGAGATTGGAGGGATAGATCTACAGGCCAAGGAGTGCCAAGGGTTTCTGGCAACTGCCAGAAGCTAGAAGGCCCAAGATTCTTCACTGAAGCCTTCAGAGAGAGCACGGCCCTGTTGGTACCTTGATTTCAGACTTCTCGCCTCCAGAACGGCAAGAGAATAAATTTCTATTGTTTTAAGCCACCCAGTTTGTGGTTTGTTACAGCAGCCCTATGTGACTAATACAGGCACCTTACAGACCATGTATGAGCATGCAACTCAAGGGACACAGACAAAATGTGAATCTTACCATCACATCTATGTTGTCACGAGAGGCAGGTCTGAGTTCTCCCGGCCCTGTCACTCACTGGATGTGTGAACTTGGGAAACTTAGGCAAATGAAGTAAAATCCTCTGACCATTAGCTTCCCCATCTATCCGACTGGGGGAACATAACTTGTCTTACAAGAGCATAACAAAGATTCTGCAAAAAGTACATAAAGCACTTTGCAGGGTACTTGGACACATGGTGATCAGTAAAATTACTAGGATTTTGGAAATAAAATTGCCCATATAAATCACAAAGTTGTATTGGTGAGGGTAAGGGGAGATTTCTATGGGGGAAAAAAAACTGCTGGCTTCAATCTGTCTTAGACATTTCTCTGGAAATCATAATTAAAACAACTGATAGGAAGGATCAAAGACTATGGCATGGAAACCAAATTCAGGTATGGAGTAGACACAAACCTTGGCTGTGCTGATCCATCGGACTCTGGGGAGGGCCCATTCCAGGGTGAGGTGGTCGCATGCCAGTGCCCTTCATGGATCCACAATGGATGTCTTCTAGAATCCCCTTGTCATGCATACCATCTATGGGCTGAAACATTTAAAGGACACCAGTTAGACGTCTCTTTAAGGTATAACATTTGCATCTGGAGTTTTAAGACTTCTCCCTAAAGTCTTCAAAATTGTGGCACAATTTTATTACCCATACTCTAGTCAGATTTTTATACTTACATTACATATATTATGATGTACTACATATATTTTATAGGTGGGGACCAAAAAAAAAAGACTGTACCAACAAGATCAGCAAAACTACAAGTCAAAAGGTAAGGCTTTAAACAGCTGAAAATTTTTTTTTTGTAACATCAAAACCTATAAATAAAAATGAGATCCTGTTCTCAAAGTAGACAAATATAAGCTGTCCTTCCACACCCTTTTCAGTAAGCCCTGAAACCTGGTGTATATTGAAATGAATCCAAAGTCTGAAGGAAGCCTATTTGAAATGTCTATGATGATCTATTTTTTGGCAATTTTTTTCTTCATCAGAGGGGAAGGAACTATGGAAAGTTTAAAAGTTGAAACCAGAATGTTCCATGGCAGTTGGGGGAACAGGCCAGTAAGAGCAGGGAATGATGGTGCAAGGGAAGGCAGGTGAAACAGATGAAGCTGTACCACAGAGGGAAGAAAACTAAAAAAGGATAAAGGCAGAGTTTGGAAAACAATAGAGAACACAGAGGCTGGAAACAGGACTTGGGGCCTCGTACATCACAGATAAACAATAAATAGCTATGGAGTTGATGTTAATCCAATCCAGAACTGGGCAATGGGGCATGTGTTTGAAAAAGGAAAAGTCTATTCCTCCCCAAACTGGAATAGCTATTTTCAAAACAGCCTGAAAGAAATATTCCAGAAGTTTATAGAAACCAAATGACTTCAAGCAAGAAAGTATGAGTGTTTGCAGTTTTAGAGAAAGGAAAGTTAATTTCTGCAGAGTCAAAAGCCTGCACTTGAAAAGAGGAAAAATTTGCCATAAAGAGGATGTTCAGAAGAAAAATGGGCAGAATTTGGTATAAAGAGTGGCTCTGAGTCTGTAAAATAGTAATAATAGAGAGGAAATGAAAACAACACAGCAGATGTATTTAGGTCACTTGTTTATTTATTTCCAGTAACGTTGAAAAGCAAAAAGCTGAAGCTCAGAGAAAGAACGGGGAGAAAGACAAGGAATAAAGCTCCCTATAAAAAGAATCTAAGAAAGCGAAGGCATCTGGTCAGCAGGTGTGAACTCTAAGCACTTAACCATGTCCTCGCTCAGGGAATTATCTGAGGGATGGGAGTTGAGGACAGCAGGATGGCAAAAAATGCACTACTTGCAGAATGAGTGCAAAACAAACCAAACCAAAAAAGAGCATTGTGGGCGTAGAGAACATGAGAAAAAGTATCAAAGATGCAAGACAATGAAACAGAAGGGATCAGAAGGGCTAATGGCCAATAAAAACAATCCGGTGTGAAAAAAATGTCACAGACCCAATACTCACACAGACGTTTAAACTTTTAAAAGCTTAATTACATAATAATAGACATTAGCTAAATGTGTCCTTGAAATGTTACCTTCCATTTGGGAGGTGAGACATCCTCAAACCATTCTGAAATTATTTAACCCCCTTGGACTAAGGTTTACAAGTGACAGATCAGATCTATAACATGGCTCCCTAATTAATTTAATATGAACACAGGACAGTTTAATGACTTCGGTATGTCTAATATGTTCAGTATATCTTCTGAAGAATGTAATATGGAAAACAAGGAGCTTTATTTTTTTAGATACCTGACAAGCAAAAAATACGTTTACACAAACAAAAAAGGAGGGTAAGAATTCAGGGAATTTGGGGGACACCCAAACGAAAAGAGGACGTTTCAGAGGAATTAATAGTGAAGACATGCTTCTATTATGGTAAAAACAAACAAAACAATCATACCTGTATACGCATACCTGTGCTAACAGTATTTTTCATGAACGTGAAGAAGAGGTGTTAAAAACACAGACAATAAACTGTTACCTAAGCTGAAGCCAGGATTAACTGTTTACCTGTCTCGGTATGGTTTTACTTTTCAAAGTAAGCATACAATACTTTCCTGATGTGAAAACCATCAAGTAATGAAATTTGTAAAAAATACATCTTCTCTTCTAGGCTCTGATGTCTTACCTTAAAACTGACCTATGGTCCTACAAGACCAGAGGAAAGACTTGCTCATCCTGCAATAATCTGATTTAAGCCAGCATCTTCCACGGCTTGCCTACTTAATGTCAGGAGGCCTTCCCGTCACCCTCTCCATCTGGAATGTGGTCTAAAAGTGATGTAAAACCTCTGCTTGTCTCACCAGGCACCACCCTTCAGGTAACACGCAATGGCCTCCCAGATTTTCTTTGGCCACTGCTAACTTTCAAAGCCAACTGTCACAGAGGATCTTGTTTGCTTTCTCGAAAGACTGTTCTGTCTTCTTTGCATCTCCTGTGAAGGCGTTAATGCCAGAATTACACCAATACGATCATCCCCACCGCAACACTCCAAGTCCCATCAACAGAAGATCATTATAACCTTACTCCCGAAACAAACAACAGAGCCTGAGCTCTGCAAAATCAGGGCCACTTCCAAACCAGAATAAAGCCCTTTCACAGTGAGATGGCCAAGTGCATTTCAGGAATTCTCTAGAAACTATTTTATTATCAGTAAGGCCTTAAAAAAAAACGAATCCTTTAGGAAAGGACTTATTTTCTGTTTTCTCTTTGGGATCTAACTTTTAAATAAATATCACCATACTGTGGGAAGAATAATCTTCGATCTGTTCGTTCGTGGGTGATATAAGTTACTTAACATAGTAGTCAGCACAAAATCAAGACGTACTCACTAATACACTTATTCACCACGCCAAGATGCCTGCAACGCATACATCACAGACGGTCAGAGCTGCGTATTCTACCTACTATTTTCAAAAAGCCATGATCTGATCTTCCTGATGGGCACAACATCTGTAACAATAAAAGAGCCTCAGAACGTATGTTTTTAATAATATACAAGATAAGAAAAACCTAGCTTGATTCTCTTGGTAACAACAGGAGAAGAAAAGAGAAAGGTTATGTGACCTCCTGCGACTTGGGAAGACGAGCCCGAGCAGAGGATAAGCTCTCACCTTGTGCACTTGATGCAGGCCTTCCTGTGGGAAGTCGGCAGACCCCATCGTTGGCATAGGGTGCGAGACACTTGGAGGCCCAGGACTCGGCCCCATCATGCTGTGGACGGAACCTGGGGACGGGCCAGGTCCTGGACTCGGTCCAAGAATTGGTCCAGGAGAGGGTCCGGGCCCTGGCGAAGGCCCTGGGTGGGGCATCGCACCAGGGTCTGTGGGCGTGGACATCTACTCCGCCTGCCTCTGCCAGTCAGGAGAGGGATACTGGGTTGGAAAGGAGAAAAGAGAATGTTTTAAACATGTTAAGACTGGAATAAAACTGTTACTAGTATTTGACAGTGCCATTTCTGTAGCAAACATCAAAGAGAACTGCCCTGCCTGGTCCAGATGTTTGAGTGAGTGTGATACAGATCCATCTGCCCTAGTCTTTATGAAGACCACTTGTTTAAAAGAAGAAAAAACACTCTACATGATTCCCCCAGAATGATATAAATCATCTAAGATACAAAAAAGACTCACTGGAGAAACTCAAATTTAACACATAAGCAGAATTCTAAACAAGTTTGAGATTTATTACTGAAGTCAACAGACGCTTTGCATTACTAACTGCTTGGGCACCTTACAAATCACTAACTGCCCCCCCCCAAAGCCATTATATATAAATAGAAAATAAATATCAACCCCCTAAAAAAATAAATAACCAAGACCTGTTTTCGTAAGTAAACGGGCATACGAAACTTCACAGAGAGGTAAAAGGAGGAGAAAGTATGACTTTATAAACTGAGAATCAAAGAGATTCCCAAACATGGGAAGAGCAGAGTTTATGGGAGTCACACACATGATTCAAATATGCACACACACAGTCCCTAGTTGACACATGCCGTGGTCCCTGTTGAAATGCAGCCCTGTGCCTCCACAATCAGCAGTCGCTCATGCTTCACATTATTTTCCCCATCCTCTCCAGGGTACCAGAAGTGATGAGAAGGAACAGTTCAAGATGTGGTCCTCCTGCCAGCTAATTAATTGAAGACCCCTTGGACAGCTGAGGCCAGGGAATCATCTTAAGCCTCTCTGAGTCGTTCAAGATTCCTGAGAGATGTCACCCATGACTGCCGGATTGGGGCCCACCGCAGACTAGGGGTGGAAATGCTGGTTCTCCAATTTCAGCCAAGTAATATTCCATCACCCACACTCCAACACTTCTTGGCCTTCCCCCAGGGGAATTGCCCCGTGGGGTGGGTATGACCTTGGAGGCAAGCCAAAACTTTCAAATGAGCTGTTCTCCCAATTCTGCTGGAGATCGGTGATGCCAACATAGCTGCATACCACTAGTAATAATAATGGTCATATGCTATCTTGGAGCACACCTGCACACACAAAAACATTTCTGCTATCAACCTCACAAAACCCAGAATGAGCCACCCTCAGTGGTTTGCCTACCCACTGCTTAGTGGCAGGGATGGAACTGGACCAAGGGGCCCACTGACACAGAGCAGGGCTCTTTCCATGTGCAATGCAAGGTTAGAGGAGAAATGCAAAATGTCTACATTAATTCCATTCTTAGCTACCTACTACCACCTCTCACTGCCTCTCTATCATGTGAGTCACATGAGGACAAGGTCTTCCCCCCCTTCACTCCTGTCTCCCAGCACCTCCCACCAGCTGCAGTAAGGGCTCAAAGAGGATCGGGATGGACTGCACACAAAGGTCAAAGGCAAACCATCAACAGAAGTCGGTTATTTTATAAATACAAAATTAGCGAGTGATCAGTGCTCGAGTTGTGTTCCCATACAAAAAAAAATCTTAAAAGTGTCGGCAAGAATTTAGGGCATTCTGATCAATGAATTAGGGTGAAAACAGGAAGTGATGAAAGGCTAACTTGGCAGCGACTATAAGCAGGGGATCACTCAAACTGTTTTTGCTGACACAAGATGGACTCAGAGAACCCAGTTCAAGTGCTTCTACAACAGGGAAGCTCCAAGGGTGAATTACAGCCTTGAATTCACCAGAGAGCCAAATGTTATTATTTATCCTTTGTGATTAACAAAGCAGGCGGAAGTAACTTTTTTTTTTGCTCTTCCGCCCCCTCACATGCGCACACACATGTTCAGTCAGCATTTTAAATTTAGGAAGCTGACGTCAATTCAGAGGTACTATGAATTATTATGTTCTTTCATGTATATCAGCACACTGATACACCCCTTTATTTTTTTAGTGAATAAAAGGAAATTGCTTACTTCCTGTTATGGGCTACCTTGGAATTGGGCTTTCAATAGCTTTTTCAATAAAACACAAGTTGGAACAATGAAGTTCCAAATACTTATTTATAAGCCTGGTGGTCCTACTTTCCATGTCTTACATTTTAATATATATTATCCCACAATACTACTTTCTGCATATATGATCACTTTCAACTGGGAATTTCATAGAATCCATGAATTACCTGCACCTCTGCCCCCATTTTTTTTTTCTTTTGGTAAACTACTAAAATCTTCTTAAAGGGAAAAATACCTGAGGAGAGAAATGGAAAAGTATGGGCGTGTAAGTGGAATGTTAATACAGGAACATGTCATGTCGGAAGGTTTTTAATAAGAAAACCTTCAGATTTATGGACTTAGTGTGTCCATGAAATAGCAGTTTAACAAAGGGGGAGCACGGAACAAAGCTGATGAGTAGTGGGGCTCTGGGTCATCATACGGCTGGAATGGGGTCCTCTGGCTTCTCGCTCGAGAGTCCAGGGACCTGGGTTTTGGGTTTTCCTCTTTTCACCGCAAGACCACGACCAACTCCGGAGCCCTGGGCAAAGAGCTCTTCCTCAGGGTCTCCTGGCTTCCCCTGGGCTTGGGAGGAGGACCTTAGTAAGGCTCCCTCCAACGGTCGGCCTGCGACTAAGCACCTCACAGGCATCCCCCCATCCTGTTGTGCGGTGGTGAGACAGAGACCATGGGCTTAGGACAGAGTAGGGGGAGGTTCTCTGGAAAAAAACAAAACAAGATAACCATTGCGAGATGTGCTTTGGCCTGCTGGGGGGCCCAGCTTATTTTTCTAACTTTACCCAACTGCTGCCTTTCTTCCTCCAGCCCTAAACAAATGATTTGTTGCAACTTGGGCAATGTAGCAAACAAGCCCAAAACAGCAGAAAGAGCAGGAAGGATTCCATCTTGAAACCCAATTAGAAGTAAAACAATAACAGCCCACCTTTGGAGCAAAGCAGGCGGCCTTGAGTGATCTGCTCCCAGACCAGGAAGCTGCTATCCTGGGAGGAAATCAAATCAGTAAAGTTCTTGTAAATAACCAGGAAGACCAATAAGAAACTTAGTGTTTCTTCGAAAGTATTTGGAACCACTTAACAGGTGTACATCCCTAGCCCTTTGTCTCTCAACTGCCTATAAAAACCCCTAGACAACGTACCACCTCGGGACTCTCTTGTCCCCTCCTGGCGTGAGCCGGGAGCTCTGTCCTTTCACTCTATCTCTAAATAAAAGCCTGTACCTTGCTCTCCTACCTTGACTGTTCACAAAGTTCATTTTTCGGCTCCGTGAACAAGAACCCCGGCATCAGTGGTGTTCATCCATGAACCTCCAACGGTAGAAACTGGGGGCCCTAGGGCTGTGCCTTGCCACCACCACCCAAGTGTACTGGACGGGGGAGCTTCTTATGCAAATTAATAATGGGAAACCTCACTAAAGTGAGTCCCCAGTTTGTAGGGGGAGGCTAGTACCACTCCTCACCAATATAGGAAGAGCTGTTAATTAAAGACCCCAAGAAAAGAATCTTCAACAGGAAGCATCAATTACAGGCCCCAAGAGGGAAAAACCAGCTACGTTGCATCTTCCAGCAGATATCCACTCCCTTTGCAACTCAGCCTATTGGAAACCTTCATCACCCTGAATTCTTATTTTCCTCCACCAGACTTTTCTTCAAAACAACCCCTCCCACCTCTTCCTTTCTCCATAAAATACCAGCCCTCTGCATTGTTGCCCTGGACTTCCCAATGTTTTTGCCCTAGCTTACACGTCCCAAATTGTAATTCTCTGCTATTCCCGAATAAACACGATTTTGGGGATAAAATAACCGGTTATTTTATTTCTAAGGTTAATACTCTCAAAAATAAGCTGGGGGTCCTGGCCTCTTATTCCTTCCTCTCCATTTCTGGTGGCAGCTTTATCGCGCAGCTCAGTACACACTTTCCCATGGCATAAAGCAACTTGGAGGCTTAGATTACAGAGGTGAGAGTGTGAAGCAGAGGCACCAGTGATTACCAGGTTACTGTGGTTAAGGCTGGAAGTCCAGTATTGGCCAACTCGGCTTCTCCCTCACCAACCCTACTGGTCTCCCTAGGAATCCACACCCCATTCTTTCTTCTTTAAAGCTCTAATGACATGATGCAGATGGGCTGGTGCTGGTGGGCACAGTGGAGACAGGGAACAGGATTTGTCCTTGATAGGGGAGTAATGCTAGGTCTCTCCATAAGATGACACTCAAAATTTTTATCTTGTTTTGGGAAGAGGGGGAAATATTTTACAATGTCATAGGAAAGCACAAACTGTTTCACAATCGTGTAGCTAATACAATTCAGAAAATGTGTCGGGGTGGGGTGGGCGGCAGGTAAAGCAGAGGCAGGGCTAGTCCCCCTCCTCCCCGGCACTGCCTCCTTCCACCTCACCAGCACTCCCTAAGGGCCAGGCCACTGTGTTTTTGACCAAGAAGTTTTCAGCAGTACACCCTGCCTTTACAACTGGGGAGCGTATGTTCTTAAAAACAGAAGTTGCCAGGGCTTCCCACAAACTCTAACCAGCACACGCATCTCCCCTCGGCCCCAGCCTCCTCCCTACCCACCACCCTCTCCGCTGAACACCCGGCACACACAGCACCATATGAAAAGAGTTCTTCCACTTGATGGAATTTTCAGGTCACAGGTCCAATCATGGCAACACAGACACCTTAGTGTCTTACTGAGATCAACTGAAATACCAAAGCCCCCATACCTGGAGTAATATTTAAACACACTCACACACATAGTTCATAGTAATTCTAGTGGCTAAATCAGGGTACATTTTGTCACGTCCCCATTTAAAAGATGCAGGCAGGAAGTCCGGAGGAGACCCCATAAGGCTTGCCGAAAGTCACACCTGTAAGTATAACTTCTCTCTTCACTCCCAGCCCGGGACTAACTGCGCCCACCAGGCAAGTGCGAGGCCGGCCACCAGCGGGGCAAGTTCCCACCTGGACAGGAACAGCGCACAGGAATGGCAAGCAGAGGCTGGGGAACGAAGATGGAAACAAGGGCAGAGGCATGTTGTAAGGATTGGGGTTTGACTGTGAAAACAGATTCATTTATGACAGACAGAGAAGTAAAGAGAAGCCCTAGCGAGAATATGAGGTGGTGACAATGTCATGAACTAAGGGCAGTGATGTCTAATCAAACATCCAGACGGCCCATTTACATATCTACTTCCAACCTTACTGAATCTCCACTGGGCACAAGGCCTGTAGGATGTATAAAAATGACCAGAGGGCTTACCCCAAGGCTCTGCAAGTCTGATAGGGAAACAGGACTTATCCATAAATAGCAGTGAGAAGAAAAAAAAAAAGAAAAAAGGAAGCTCCTGCCAGGCAAGAAGGGGTATGGCTAAACTGTCCAATGCGGTCATGGGGCGGGAGAGGCTGCTTACAGCTTGGAGGGTGAAGGAAGGAAAAGGAATCTGGGAGTGCTTGTTGGAGAAGGTGGCATTTTAGTGAGGCCTTGAAGTATGAATGAATGAACAAATTGAGTATTTCCTAGAAACTGTTTTCTAGTCACCATAAGAGTTTGGGAAAGTAAACCACCTTGATTAGACAACACCTTTTAAACAACTCTTCTCCAAATGTAGTAAGGGGGGGGGGGGGAATCTTGGCTCTCCAGTGGATCTTTCATCACTTCTGATGTATAGAATGACTGGGCGGGTACAAGCCAAAGGTATAATGTTAAGCCCAGTCCGCATCCCTAAGAATAGCTGTTTTTTTAAAGTCTTCTGGCTGTTATGGGAGGACAATACGGTTCAGGAGATGGTTATGGTAGGAGTTCTTTTTATATCTGTTTGCTGATTCAGAACCTGTCTCCTGACCTGAAAGGGCTTCTTGTTTTCTATGGAGCTTTCTCTATAAAGGAATTGATAATTTCTCCACAAGTAGCAACATCTCCAAAACTGGAACACAGGCAACTACTCTTCTTCATGGGGGAGGTGAGGGTGGATAAGCACAGCAAGGAAAATCAGGACGTTTCTTTTTTAGAGGCCAGTGTTGTCTGGATAAGTGATTGAACACTACTGAAGTCCTTGTGCTTGTTGGTCTGAGGTGTGCAAGTTGAAACGGGACCCAGTTTGACGTGTGCCATGGATAAAAACCACACGGGGCTTAAAGTTGACGTTATATGTTACCAGACCCAAACTCTACAAAGAGTGTGGAAGCCACTTTTCTCATAATTATTCCTGTCGGTTTACCATTCAAAGTAAAATATGCTTTAAAAAGTGGCTGGATTAAAATTGTGCTCTGTTTGTTGGGCCTCTGGAAATCCTTCATTTAGTCCAGGAAACAAATTAGGATGTGAGCTGTTGCCCCACTTTAAATAAACTGCCTTGGGACCAGTCCTTGCCCAGAGTCAGGCCCGGCAAAGGCTCTGAAGGCGGCTCTGTGTGACGCAAAAGATAACAAACTCTGCAGTGGCTAATCACTGCCCGTGGTTCCCCGGTACATCCCCAGGGGAAGCTCGGCTCTTCACACACTACTCTGTAGGTACCAGGGGTTGCCGCCTTAGAAGACTCTACCTGCAGTGAAACTCAAGGACCTCCTCAATGAGGCCAACTTCCACAAAGGAAAAAGTCTTTGAAAAAGGGTGTTTTACGCGAAAACTCAAAGTACTAGAAGCCCCTCGACAAAAAGAGCATTTCAGCAGAACGTCCCACTAGCCCAGGACTCCTGCCCAGTGGTATAAGGTGATCAAGGATAACTATCACTTCTAAAGTTCAACTGAACCCAAAGTGCCAGGCAGTTGGTCCAAGCCAAACCAACCCGAACCAAAACCACAAAAGCTCATTTCAAAGCAGGACCCTCCAAAATTAAACATTTCGTTTGTTATTTACACAAACAGCGGACACCCAACCTTCTTAGGTTCTATTAGGCCCCTTTGCAAGGCAACCTCTTCTGACACGCTAAGAATCCAGGAGAGCCACTTCCTTTTCTGCTATGATAATGGTATTTATACATTCAACATATAAGAGTCTGAAAAACCCTACTTCAAAAACCCTTCTGGTTGCAACAGCACACTTGGATGTAGCAGTAAAACTCGACCATTAAACGCTCAGTGAACCCAGGTATGGGATAGCTTGGCTTTGATATGCCCACATGCCCCAAATTTCATAGGAGCAACAAAAATTCAAGGAACCCTCCAGGCCCACTGCAATTAAAATGGATAATGACCATATATGATGTTATTACGCCCTTAAAAGAAATCACCAAAAAGGTCACTTGACCTCTGAGTTTCAAGTTCCTCATTTACAAAATAGGCATAATAGTAGCCAGCTACAACCTCAATTTTGATATGAATCAAATAAAGCATCACATATGAAGACACCGTGTGATCCACAATATAAAAATGGATATTACCATGAGGATTCCTGTATGGCTTCATTTCCCACCCTGGACTTGAGCTGACCATCTGCCAGATTAATCTAAAATATATATTCTTCATGAATTCTCTTGTTGAAAACTTCTGAGAGGCACTGGGTAAAATATTCATGTTTTAGCCTGGAAGTCAAGTCTACCATCTCCAACTTTATCTTCTGAAATAACAGGTCAAAAGTGGCACACAGTCTTCTCACAGGCACTTCAGGTTTGGTCCTGTGATCTCAGCGCTTTTTTCTGATACTGGGAGATCAACACCCCACCACTCACCCCCCCATCCCTGCCCTCCTCTGGCCGCAACCTTACCCTGGCTCAAAGCTTTATCTCCTCCACCCACCCAAGAGAGCTCCCCCTGATCTCCCCCTGTGTCACATGGCCCATGCAGTTTACCATTTGCTATTCGTATGTTTTTTACATGTTCAGGTGCAGTCTTCAAAACACACAAATTCTCAATTGCAGATCATTTATTTGTTAGGAATTATGGACTTTGCTTAATAGCATGTTAGTGTACGCAGGAATACAGCACAACAGCCAACTACAAAAGAGTTGCAAATATTTACAAAGCTATTACATGCCAGGTTCAAAAGTACAGGGGAAAGATGGGAGAGGGCTTTCCTCACAGATACTCAATTTCCAAGTTCAGTAACTTATGTCCCAGGGGGATGGTAAAAACCAGAATACACAGTATCAAATGGGTAAAGAAATATATGATCACCCTAAACAAGAAACACATAATCTGAACATAAGCTAATACAGAATTGCCCTTGGACCACCTGCAAACCAACAAACCCTTTTAGGTTGGAGATTTTTTCTTTTTTTTTTTTTCTTTCTATTTCTAAGTAATTGTAACTCAATAAAGTTTTTTTTAACTTCACATTTACTTCAACTTCTAGGGATTCATTGATTCACAAATCGGTCAGCCCACGTTCAAATCAGATCGGTTTCTAAAAAGTTTCTAAAACACTAGTGCTTGCATGGAGGTAAGATGATATATTGGTATAAGACTGATGCATAAATTGTGGCTTATAAAGTTGCCGTTCCTAAAACTACAATAGACTATTACAATATTTTTTAAAGTTTTAAATCATACAGGCTTACAGCCTGATTATAACTGTCTGAATGTTCTGAAAGTCTTATAATACCTAATAAAACATCACAATTTATAGTAGTCTTAAGTTACATAATGAATTATAAATCCAGAAGTCCAGATGGGCACTACTTATATCAATATCTCAGTGAAATTCCTATATCCCACATCTAAAATATCATTCCAAATCAGTGAATGAATGAGTTACTCACAATTAAAATTAAAATGTTTACATCAAAAATTCAAAAGACCTATTTAGCTCCTGAATTTCATCAACTCTATTGTATGTTTTGCTAAAGTATAATTACTCAAGGATCTTTCACTGTATCTTTACAAATTTTATTACTTAAAATCTCACTCTATCCTAACACTTCCAAGAAAAAGTGCTATATTAATATGAGAAAATAAAATAAAATCATAATAAACAATAATAAAGATATATGCTTTTCCAAACCCTGCATTGCAAGATCCCATTTAACTTGGTGCTAGGTATCTTAGGTAAATAAATATGCAATCTTTCATAATGACTCCAGCAAAACTAAGTTTTAGACTCCTATATTCCATGGTAAATATGAAATCATGACTGTCTATGAAGAAAAAATAAACAGCCAGGCCTTCCTAAATACTCTTCCAAATAGCTTACCATCACCATCTGTATTTTCTATTCTCAACTATTTATGGAATGATCCATGACTTTATTAATGGACCAGAGATTAAAGTTGTGTAATGTGAACTCTTCCAAAGACGACAGAAAATTCGGCATCCTCTATTGGTCAAAAACAACCTACAGAACACATTTAAGGAAAGAAGCAATTTAGAAGACAATTCTTTCACAGTAAACAAGTGACAGGAAAAAAATCAGAAGCAGCTCCCAAAAGTGCCTTTTCACATAAGGTTAATTTTCTCATCTGTTCACCAGAAATACGACAGAAATGTGACTCATTTACAGAAAGTTTTCTAAGTCTGCTCATATTAAGCAACAAATCGTCCATGACTTCCCTTAAAATCATCCTAACCAGTGAGAATCAAAACTTCTGGTCCTAACAACACCCCCTCAATACGCCAGTGCTGAGAAACACTCCATAGCTTTATATTCGTGAAATTCAGGTTGCGCTCATGGCATCATGTCAAGATGTCATAATCATGATTTATTTCTCTGGAGTATCAAAAAGCTGCTGACCTAGGAGTTTGACAAAGACCTTGTTTACAAAGGAAGACTTCTAAGGGGGTGGGAGGAACCATAAAAACACTGGAAGACAGCATCACTTCTATAATTTATGAAAGTTTTTTCTTTTATGGTCTTATTGCAATACATAATAAGCTTTTAAAGTGAAATGCCAAAATATCACAGTAACATAAAGGCTATCATAATAATTTCCTAGAAAAGAATGGGATGTGCTTTTATACTGGTCTATAAAATGACTTAACCTTAAACTTAATCAAAGAGAACAAGTTTTCAATTATTTGCCAACGTGTGATTCTGTAGTTACAGTGCCAGAAATATTTAAACAAAATTCAGGCATTAACAATATAATACAAGCAGAGGAACTTTCTCTCTCTCTCTTTTTTTTTTTTTTGTCAATTCCATGCCTCAGGTGTTGGTCAAAGCACTTTTCAAAAAACTTGACCAGAAATGCTCAAAACCACTTTAAAAGCGAACAAAAGAAAAGATCTGAGGCTGCTTTGAACACTCTTTCCGTGAGTATGTTCTGCGAAACACCACGGTGCAGCTAGTCCCTAGGCTAGGATGTAAGTGATGTCACTCCTAAGAGAAAGCCTGCATGGAGGGCTTCTTCAAGGGTTCTCATTTCCCAAACTCCTCATTTATTTTACAATGTTCTTTACCAATATGGCATTGCTTTTTAATGCCCCCAGCAAAGTAGATGCACCTGGGTCTACAGGTTTGGTCTTTTTTTCTCGTCCACTTCAAAAAATCTCTTTTGTACCTGAGATATCTCCAGACCCCCACTTTCCAGTAGCAAAAATTTTGAGTTGTCAGGGAGCTTTAAAAAAAGGTCCAGGAGAATAAAAGGGCAATTAGATTCCTAACAGAAACAGTGTGCTCCATTTGCATAACAATGCACCAACTTGGGATTCAAACCTGCCACACCTCTTAACACTTCCCCAGTGTGCTGGAAGTAGGCTGGAAGCCTACCAAGTCTGGTGTTGGCAAACAAGCCTGAGGTACTGGTCCCCCAAATAACTGGTGTAAAATATTACTTGAATGTGCACACTTAAGTACATATACACACACATAACGTTGGGTATAGCTTTTTAGTACAGCTCTCAGGAATTTCTGAGTCTTAATGGTTAGAAATTTCCTTCTGTTCCACAGCAAGGAACAATCTTTCTGTTCATACAAACAATCTGTTCCTACCAGCATGAAACGACAAGGTGTAAATAAAAAAAACAGTCCTTTGAAATGGAAGTTTAAAATTTAACTCTGCTGTTGGTAACACATAGATAAAAATAAACAGTCCATGCAGTAGACAAACTTGGATCTTTAATGTCTACCTTAAGCTCTAACATTAGACACATTTGGAATACAGCCTACATAACGACCAACGCTCAGTGACACTTCTCCTTAAAATACTAACCCACTGGCTTTACTCTTTCAAAAGCACCCACCTCCCTTCCTCAGGTTAGGGAGGAAGCAAAAAAAGGAGACAACCTTGCAAAACTCTCCCAAAAGTTATATAAACAAAGGCGGGAAGAAGCCCAGTATGGGCTTTGCACCCATGTGCTACTAAAATTACATAACACCCGATGCAGACATTAAAGGAATGGATTCTGCACAACACCCCTACTTCCCTCGATTCGATTCCCAAGCTTGTTTCCTACTCTCAAAAAACCCAAACGCCCGGCAAGGCCAGGTGAACGACTTTGAATATTTATTTTATGGCTGGAGTAAATTCTGCGAGAGTTGGAGGCCGTTTAGGCCCGAAGTTTGAATGTGTAACAGCCCCAGGGCACAGCGTCTCCACTCTCCGGACCCGGGGAAGACAACTGACAAGCGACAGCAGCCAGCACAAGGCCTTCTCCTTCCCCCACCCGGCGCTTCCCGCTGTAAAGTTTTCCACGCGATCGATCGGCGGGCAGGGAGCCCGTTTCCTCCGCCCGCCTGACTTTGCAGGAAAGGCGAGCCGGGAGACCGGAGGGGGCCGGCCGGGAAACGGCTGGAAAGCTCCGCACTCAGCGGGCGGCGGCGGCGGCGCAGGCTCCTTACCTGGGGGACGCGGAACAAAAAGAGGCGCGGGGCTCGCCGAGACTGCGGGGCGGCGCGGCCGGCGGCCGGGAGCGGGTCTCCCCGCCGGAGCCCTAGGCCCGCGCCCAAGCCCGCGGCCAGGCCCCCGCCGCCGCCGCCGCTTCCTCTCTCGCGCGCGTCATGTCACGGCGATCAAACATGTCTGTGCGCTTCGCGGCTGTGACTTCCTGATTCTCTGCCGCTCGCGCGCGCACACTCACACTCACACTCACGGCCGCACGCACACTCCACCCCCACCAGCCCCCGCCACCAAACCTCGCCTGGTCCTCCCGAGCCGCCCCGGGAGGGCGCGGGCAGGAGTGGCTGCCGGCGCCGCTGCTCGCGACGCGCTGGCCCGGCGCGCACAACACACACTCACACTCACGCGCAGACACACTCGCGCCGGCCCCGAGAGCGCGGAGACGCGAGCCGCGGGAGCTCGCCGCCCCCTCCCTACTTAGTCGCCCTGCCAAACTTTTTTTTCCTGCCTGATCCTCGTCCAACTTCCCTCCACCCCCTCACCCCCACCCCCGGCAGTCCGGCCAGCCCGGCGCTCACCAGGATCGGCCGCATACTGCAACCCGGATAAAATAATGCAGTCCAGGCGGCGGAGACAGAGACGAGCGCGCAGACACTGGCAGGAGGCGATTTCCCCGCGTGAACCGGAAACCAGCCCGAGTGCCTGGACCTGGGAGCGGGTGTACCCTGGAGCCCGCACTGCTGCGTCCGCCCCGTGCAGTGCAACTGCGTCCAGGCTGCGAGGCCTGATGCGGGGCACCGGGCTCGATGTGCGCCCGCAGCAGGAGGGCGCCTAGGGGCAGGCACGCCGGACCGGTTATTTGGGGAAGTGCATCGCGACACCTTTGCAGATGGCATGACCGTGTTTTGCAACGCACGCGGGAGAAGGGAAGACGGCCGGATGGTGGGGGAGGGTAAAGGAAGGGGCAAACCAGGGTGGGATGGGAATAAAGCAAACTCGAAAGCAGGGAACGAGAAAAAAAGGGGTGCGTGTCATCGTTGGGAGGAGGCTCCCACCCGGTCTCCCCGCCTCCCGCCCTCGCCAACCCCCACTCCCTCCCCTCCGCAGCCCTTCCCCTTCTCCGGCGAACGCTACCGCCGCTGCCCGGGTGCGCGCGGGTCCTGTTTGTGACAGTAAGGCAGAGAGGATTATCCGGATCATGGCCTCCCCAGCCCGCAGCCCCCACGGCTCTCCCGAGCTCCAGAGCGCCCCCAGCACCCGGACAATCGCGGGCGACCCACGCCTGCGGTTCCCGCGACTCACGCCCAGGGAAGACGCAAAGCAAAAGAAAACAAACCCGGGGAGGGGGAAGGGCAGGGTGACTGAGCCAGCGGGCAACTCCGACCTCGTTTTTTGGGGCCTCCTCCCTTCCTATCAGTGCGGCCCGGGCCGGACACCCCGAACTTCAACACCCGAGCCGCGCGGCCGCCAGGTACCAAGGGCAGGGACGTCCGCAGAGCCCCGGGTGCATCCCCCCAGCAACCCATTTGCCTAAAGGCCTGCCTACCGGTCAGTGTCCCCATCCCCGCCCAAGGGAAAGCGCAAAGTGGAGGTGACACCTCCGATCCGGCACGCACCGGCCCCGCGGCGGCGCATGCCGCCACCTCGGCGCTCCTGTTCCGGCTTCTCCCGCCGCGAATCGCTCGCGTCTCTGCAGCCGGAGCCCTTTAAACAAATACCCGGGAAGCGGGTGTCAGCAGCGTTCGTTGGCGCCCAGCCGCTAGCCCGGGCTCCTCGCCCGCCTCTCCCGCTCCCCTTCCAACTCTTCCGGGGAGGACTGTTCGGGGCGAACTGTCGCGTTTTGCATCCTCCTCCCCTGTCCTCCTGCCTTTCCCCCTCCGTCCCCCCTCCAGCAGCTTTTAAGCGAGTGGGGCGGGGTGGGGGGACGGAAGGCAACCTTGCCGAGTGTGTGTGTGGCAACCCTGAGTTGGCAGAGCATTGCTGACTGGCTACCTGGGGTCAAAGCTATGGTTTGTTGGGGTTTTCCCCGCCTTGTCTCCTAGAAGTAGTAATTATTACTGTTATTATTAGAACAGCAAGGTTCGGCTGAAACTTTCCGTTTCTTCCACCGCCGCCCCAGAGCTGTCGTTAGAGCATTCCACCTGAGGCCCGCGGGGAGGAGGCGGGCGTTTTTTGGTCGTGGCGGTTGGCCCGCCTGTTTGTTTTGGTCTCCGTGCATGCTCAATAAATAATAATTAGGATAATAACGAATAATCCCCGGCGAAGGCGGCGCGGTGCCGGAGGGGTTCGCGCGGCGGCTCCAGCCGGGAGGCCGGAGGGAGGGGAAAGAGGAGAAAGGAGTTGTAAGTTATATTTACCTTGCTCGCGAGAAGTGTGCTGGCTGAATCTCTTCCCTCTGTGAGTCAGCCAGAGTACAGAAGGAGAGAGAGAGAGGACTAGATTATGAATATGACTTCATTGATGACAGCCATCCCCTCCTCTTCCTAAACGCGGGCTCCGCCCCGCGTCCCACCCTCGCCGCCTCCACGGGCGCCGGAAGACGCGCCGCTGTTGGCCGCGCGCGCCGCTCCTCCCTGCCCGCCCGGGCGCGGGTTGGCGGGGCGCGCCTGTCACTCGCCTCGCTCAGCGACTCCGGGAGCTCGGGGGGCGGGCGGCGGGGGGGGTCGGTGTGCAAGAATGCGGAGCGAGACAGCTCTACTGTATGCGTGGATCCGTGTGTGTCTGCGGGCGCCGGCTCCCGGGCGGTGTTTGTGCCTGGAGCAGAGAAACTGCGCAGGACGCCGAAAGCCCCAGGCCCTGCTGGAGTCAGGCGCTCGACACCCGTCCCCGGCAGTCCTCTTCCAGGGGCGCGGCGGCGCTCCCCCGCGGGGCTGGGGAGACGGAGACGGCGAGGGCGAAAGGGAGAGGAGCCGTAGTAATAGCGCGTAGTAGTTTGGCGGCGTGGGGGGTGGGGGGGCGGCATGCGGGGAAGGTGCTGGAATTTCCCTGTGCCTCCGCCGGCCAGAGCGAGCCTGCAGAGGGAGAGGGAGGAGACGGGGGAGGGCGCCGAGTGGCACCAAAGCTGTTTGTGGCAGTGTTGACCCTTAAAAAAAAAAAAAAAAAAAAGGGCATTGTCGTGCCGGCTGAAACTTTTTCTCCCTCCCTCCCTGTTCCCCTCCCAAGGCTGCAATTATAAATCTGTCCCAATTCTCCCCCCAGAAAAAAAGGCAGGCGGCCACAAAGAACATTCCTGCCAAATCTGTCTCTTTTCTAAAGGACTGCAAGCTTCCAAATGCCAATGAGGGAAAAACAGCTGAGAGGCTGAACGTCTTGTAAATAAATAAACCCGTCCTAACCCCTCTGTTTACTTTGTGGACCAGACAGCGCTCTTCAACCTTCCCTCACCTGTCATCTTCATATAAAATACATAAAAAACATGGAAAAACAATCCCTTGGGGGCGGGGTGGGCGGGTTAGGGGGCAGCTGAAGCATGGAATCTGCTTTTGATTTACGGAGGGGAATAAATCTCTTACTCTCCACAGTCCGTACTCTCTTCACTCCCGCCTCACATTTAAGACCAGTTAAAGCTTCAGATAGTGAACTGCGGGCGCTTTGCAATTTGGGGACCTGTTGTTCCAATTTTCCTTGAAATACAGTACTTTGGACGAATAGGTCAGTGTTTGCTGAGACAATTTTATTTTTAGTTTTATGAAGTGTGAAAGAACGTTAGGAGATTTTAAATCAGGGACCTATTATTTTAGACTCAGATTAATGTAGGTGCTTGACTCTTAAAATTAAAACAGTTCCTATAAGGTAGTGTTATGAAAACTATGATCTAACCCTTATTTTGTAATATGATGGCTTAAATTAGTCATTCAAATTGCACTGGGACTGGTTGAGAATTTTTTTCCCCTAGAGTTAAATCCTATTTTGAGACCATTTTACTGCTGCAAAATTGACTCTTTGAGCAACAAGGCCTGAAAATGCAGTTTTCAGATGCTGAAAACTATCCATTGGATAAGCTGAAGACAAGAAACAATGGAAGGGTCACCAAATACTACATGTGGTCACTAAATGGCAAGAATTGTTTGCATTGCTGCTCCACTGCTGAGGGAAGTAGTTGGAAAGGGTGCCTTTTGCAGGTACCCATCCATCCATTCCATCACCCACCCTGAGTTTGCTAAGGCCTTTTTACTTGCTTGTTGACTTCAGCTCCATCATTTTCTAGCCCCAAATGAACCTTAAGACAACAAAACATAATACATTTAAGAGAAATAGATGTAGTGTACCCTGGAGAATCTAGAGTAAGAACTGATTCTCTGCCTGAGGCTATGCAGTGTAACTTTCAGCTGGGAAAAAACCCAGTGAGAAAGCCCAAGCAAAATGAGCAATGTCGTAAAATTATAACTTCTAACTGCCTAATAAGTTGCAACTAATAACATAGCCAGACAACCCAGTTGTCTATAAGAGGGCTTTAACTTAATGACAAGGCTTACTTATTACATTAGGTAATATTAGGTTTTACTTTCAGGGGACCTAATTTCTTTCCCTAGCATGCCAACCTCACATGCCAATTGTCAGAAATGGATGGCCTCATCTTTAATCCCCTGTGAATAAGTGTTCTGTGTACCTGTAACAGTCCACCTTCAACTGCCACACCAAATTTCTAAGAGTACAGTCATCATAGTCAGATGCTGAAGGAAGAGACCGGCTGTTCCTTCTGGCATTTTGTCAGAGGGAAAGTAAAGAGGAAAACAGTCCCTTGGTTATATGTGTATATTATTCAGCCCATATAAAATTTTGGTGCCACACTTGGAGAGATTGGTGTCCATGCATTATATTTGCAACTATGGGAATTGAAAAATAAAATCTCTCACTGGGAGTAGAGGTTAAATATAGATATTGCCTCCCCTTTTCCCCTCATACTGGTCCAGGAAAGCACCACCTTCTCCCTTCAGATCTTTCCTCTAAAGAATCATCGTGTTTGTAGCTTGCACTGCAGCAAGTAGGAGTTTTATAAAATAAGGCCTACACTCGGGAGAAATGAAAAGGCAGCACCATTCACTGAGTGTGAAAAAAAAGACTAGAACACATAGCATGAACTTCATTTCTAAGGTAAAGCATTATTTAACAATTCACACGAGGAGGAAGATGATTGGGTTCTTTTGTTTTGCAGAAAATCACACGAAAGCAAATATGGTTGGAGACTAAAAGGACTCCAAGAGCTGCCACAATGCTACACTCACACGAAGCTTATCCTTTTGGACTTTGATGAGTCATAATGTGCTCTCTGAAAGTGCTTTTCTCTTTCTAGTTTGGCAAAAAGTCTCTTTTTCCTGCCTGGATGGCCACATTCACCTGTTAGGTAAGTCAGCTGTGGTTGAAGTTCTGCACAGAGTAGACGTTGGGCTTGAAAATGGATATCTAGTTACAGCACTCACATAAAGACAAATTCCATGCACAAAATTAGGAAGCTTCTAGTCCCACTAGGTGAACTGGTGGCTGAAATGTTGCCTAGCTGTTCGAACGAGAGCAAGTAACACTACCATTCAGGGAACGAGTACTTTATCTACAGTAATGGAACCTAACCTTTGACAAAGTGAGTCAGCCTACATTTAATTTAGTGAAGAGTTTAGAATCCGCAAGTACACTTATTAGAGAAATAAACACGCCCCCCTCCCTTTTTTCCAGTCAACAGTCCCAATAGATTTTGTTTCTCCACACTCATTCCTCCAAATTAGCACCCCAATTCTCTTTGTGATCAGATCACTCTCTAGTTTAAAAGCGATTGTCTATTCCCCATCCATGCTCTGATAAATTTCAGCATGTCTTCCAAGGCTGTGCGTGAACAGATCTCTGCCAGCCTTGTTGGTCTTCCCCAAGTGCTGGAGTCAGGAAACCTGGTGTATCAGCTGGTTTCTAAGGAGCCATCCAGGATATACTTCCCTCTCACTGAAATGCATGTTCCCAGTCCACATTCTCCAAAGCTCAGCTGTGGCCCAGCATCCTTCTAGTGGCCCTTCTTGTACTCCCCAGGCAAAGGAAGCGGCTTTTACCACTCTGCTCCCATAGCAACCGGTGTACCTCCATTATCACACTTACCACTTGGATGCGATTATTTGTTTGGTAACCTCCACTAAATGGTTAGTGCCTGGGGGATGTGGAGAAAGTTCAATTCATATTTGAAACCTCAGCAATTAGCTGGACGTCTAGCACATTGTATGTTGTTTTTAAAAACAAAATAAAACTTATTGAATGAAGAGATGAGAGAGAATATATTAAAGCTATCTGACAGAGAGAATTTAGTAGGTCTTTGCTATTAGTAATCATCATGGTAATGAAAAAGAATACTAAGTGTTCAGAATCTTTGTTATTTTCCAAGATGAGAAGGCTGATATGTTTTGGGTTTTTGGTTTTGTTTTATTTAAGATTGGGGGAAGATGGGAAGTAAGGAGAAGTGACAGCTCTTGTAGTCATATAAAGAGCATTGAGAAGAAGTTTTGTTTGGTTTTTAAATTAGACTAGGAGCAACATGACTGCATACATGGCAATTGTCTAATAGAGTAGTAATAATTATAATAGCAGCTCCCTTTTATTTCTCCTTTAAGTATTATGCCAGTGTTTGTGTATAGCCTTTAAATATGCCACATATAATCCATTTAACCCTATGAAATATGTGATATGTCCACTTTACAGATGGAGAAACTGAGAGGCAGTGATCTGCCTAAGGCAGGGGTCTCCAAAGTGGAGTGAGCAAGGCAATTCAGTGTGTTTAGGAGGAATGTTAGAAATTCTATTTCATTTTTCCCTTAATGGTTAATAAAAACTGTAATGACCAGAAAAGAGCCTTATAAATGTTAATTAAGTCATGTTCCCTATGACCTTTACATGGCCCCTAGTACGGTAACTGAGGAATACTTCCAAAGGCACCTGGCAGGGGGTGACAGTGGTGCCCCCTCTGGTTCTTCCACTTTCAGGGTATTGACCTTGAGGTTTACTGGGTCCACTCATTATATTATCTGGGTTTAACCAATCAAACCTCTTATTTGGAAAACAAGTGGCTTAAAAAGATTCTTCAAAGAAATCAAAGATTGAAATAAATCTGATAATGCAAACACAGTAGAAAATCAAAATCAAATCTGCCACTTAACTTCTAAAAGTTCTTTGCCAACCTTATTGAGCAGTGAAAACAATGACAGTCTAATTAGATCTGACAAGAAACAAATAAAAAACATGCACAATTATCCAAGACTTTGGATTTAATATTAACTATCATAAATGATGCATTCTGACCTAAGTGTTTATTTTACCTTGAGATATTAGGTATTGACAGCATCATGTTTAATAAGATATTTTAAAATGTTCTATTTTTGTGTATGTTCTATAGTATACTTAATGTATTAATAATGAATACATATATTACAAATAAATATATATAAATATGCTCTGTCTACACTTTCCTCCCTCCCCCCAACCCCCACCTTTAAACTGCAAGGAAAATGTGATCAAATAACTTGGAAATGACTAAATGATGGAGTCAAAATTTTTAACCCAGTTTGATAAAACTCCAGACTCAGAGAGATCTGTGTTACTCATGTGAAAACTGCCCAGTAACTTGTCATTGATAC
The DNA here is from genome assembly GCA_029783875.1 of Phataginus tricuspis. NCBI lineage: Eukaryota > Metazoa > Chordata > Mammalia > Pholidota > Manidae > Phataginus > Phataginus tricuspis. The sequence continues at coordinate 6,149,587 of JAQQAC010014596.1, read as the reverse complement.
AAGGTTCTTTATGGGACAGGGGTAGTGTGGGATATAAATGATCTTTGGAGCATTTGAGAAACCCTTGAGACTGTATTCAAAATTCCATGACCATGTTAGCATGCACTCTCTGCAGTAAGATTCTGTATTATTCATCAGATTCTCAATGGAATCTTCCTCCAAGGGGGTAAGAATTACTGATACAGAGGTCTCAGCAGCATTAATGACCTAGGATACTTTTCTGATAAGAAATTAGTCTTTCCAGCAACTTTTATAAAGCTAAAGGTGCCCATTTTATATGTCCAAACATGCCTACCCTTAGAAACACCCTGTAGAACTCACTAGTTCTCTAGATAATTCAAAAACATGCTAAATGCCCAAAGGAAGGTTTCATTTGTCTTTGGAGATAAGCTTTCTGAGGATAATTTCATTCTGAAGGATTTTCTCATTAATACTCCATTGTATATTGTTGACTAGACAAGAAGGGATCTTATAGATAAATGTTGTCATCAACATAGTTTTGAAGTTTTGACACATCCTTGGGCAGTTGTACATTAGTAATTAGAATATGTATTCAGACTCTAAAA
>JAQQAC010014596.1:6086224-6148521 GCA_029783875.1 Phataginus tricuspis | reverse complement strand
TTTTTTCAAAATTCTGCAGCTACACTTTTCTGGTGAAATATGTTCAGATGGAATGTAGTAGGATTTTTCCCTTCCACAATGCTGTTTATGAAATGGCTGGGTAAATATATTGCAATTATGTATCTGTATGTGATCATGTAGCTGATTTAGAAACCTTTATAGGTGCTTTCATACCCCAAAAACAAGCACCATACTCTGAGATTTGGTACTTTCCACTTACTCACATTTTGGAGTCTCTTCCGGCTCTCTTGGGTGACCCATCACCACCACAGCATCTCGTGCCGCTGTTTGATTTTTAGTTTAGCATCCTTTGAACCCAACAGAGCCGAATGTCAATGTGAGAAGCAGACTATGAGATTCCACATATATTTTAATATTTCGGCTCCAAGTCTTGCTAACAAGGATAAAAATAACTCACATTTTATGTTTTTACGAGCCAGATCCTGCTCAGCTGCACTCCAAATAATAGTAAAATGTAGTCGAAATCAATTTCCTTTTTGTTTCCATTCTCTTGGCGTAAAGTCCTCACTCTAATGCCTGTCAGCAAAGTTGCTTTAAGCCATTAAAATAATCTTTACAGGTGTGTGCATGTGTGTGTGTGTGTAGGTGGATTTTTAAATTGTTTGGTGTTTTAAAGCGCAGTAATAAATCCAGAAGATGTTTCTGTTAAGTTTTAGGTTAGCATAAGAACATTGTAGAATTTGTAAAGTTGTGCCTCATTGGAAATGTTTAAACTCTTTCAGCATCTGGAATGATGGGTAGTAGACAAAGTGCTCCTTCATGATTTGAGAAAAGTCTCTTTCTCTCTGTTTAATTGCAAAATGTCCAGAGTTCCTTTCTAAAGTATAAAAACCTCTGGGGGATAACCTCACCAGTGCAAAGAATCTGTTTCTCAAGGAAGCAGGCCCTTTTCGTCTGGCTCTGCACCATTTTCAGACGGGAGTTAATTGGCAAATTTATTTTTCTTATCCCCTCAGGCACCACCAAGTCTGAAGATCGTGCTGCTCTGCTGAAGAAATTCAACGAACCTGGGTCCCAGTATTTCATTTTCCTGCTGAGCACAAGAGCTGGAGGCCTGGGCTTAAATCTTCAGGCGGCTGATACAGTGGTCATCTTTGACAGCGATTGGAATCCTCACCAGGTCTGCATGTCTCGGGCTTAGGGTCCCCTTCTGGAGAGGACCTAAAATGATAGGAGTTTCATCCTTCACGGTTATGGGGCAGAGCAAGTGTCTAAATGAGGAGTCCATGTCTCAACAGGGTAGTAGCCAGCCAGCACGTTGTTATGGCTGTTTTCTTATCTCCCTAAACACATCGATACCAAGATGTCTTACACTTGCCTTTGATATGCCCTGCAGAGCTCGAGCTTGGGGTACAAAAACTCAGTTTCTGCTTAGTTTTAATCCCCTCTCCTGGAACTGCCACTTAGTAAGGTATATGTGAGAAGGATAAATCGAAAATGTTCCAAAATAAAAACAACAACTAACATGTATTGGACCCTTACTCTCTGCCAGCTTTTTTTATGTGCTTTGCTTCACTCAGTTTTCACAGCAGCCCTGTGAGGTTGTTAATAGTTCTGTTTGCATCTTTATGATCAAGGAAAATGAGTCCCAGGAACTGGTAGGTAACTTCCCGAAGGTCAAACAATTGGTATATGGTAGTCAGTCTTTTATTCTGTGTGTTTTGTTTAAAATCATCATCAAAAAATATTCTGTGGAGCGTCTACTACCAGATTTTTTGAGCCAGGTAAGGTAATTATCCCTTTAAACGAATATGTCGATGATTCAGAAAACACAGTAGAACAAGGTTTCTTGTTCTGTGGCTCTGGTTTCCTAAATGACCTGGAGGTGGTCCACCAGCCTGTGGGATCCTTGGTGGAGTGATTTGATCAGGGTTTGGTTTGCACTGGAGCAAATGTGAATTCACATAGTAAAAAGGAAAGCTGCAGCTCTCGCCGAGGACTATGAATTCTCCACCAGCTTAACTGGGGCTCCTCGCTGCGCCTTGGTTTCCTCAGCTGTAAGTACATGGAGTAATACTTTCTCACTGGGTTATTGTGAAGATTGGATGGAAAAGGCTTATAGCAGTTGTTTCTGGCAGGAAGTAGGGATCGGGGTGCATTACAATTAAGATGGGGTTTTTAAAAAATCATACATGCCAGCTTCCCGTGCCACCCTGCCCCCAATTTTGTAGGTGCCTTCCAGACTTCTCTATACGTTGGAAAGCCCCCAGGAGATTCCGACATAGCTTCTCTCACGTGGCCACGGAGCATGAAAGAAAATGGCACCAGTGGTTCCAAACCTTTGGGGGGCCTCCCTTGGGCCACTGCATATACCCACTGGTCAGTCTCACCGGGTGATTACTTTAAAGTAAGTCACTCTCGGGGAAATTTCCTGACCTTGAGAGGGTTTTGGGAGCCTGCACCACAGAGTATGTTAGTTCCAAGTTGCCCATCTTCACTGGCCTAGGGCGAATTCTAAGATCCATAGGAAATCACTGTCTCTGGAAATGGTCATTGACCATGGGAAAGGATGCTGGGACATCCAGCCTGCCTCCCGCCCCCTGTTCTCATCACACACACACACACACACACACACACACACTTTTATGACCATCAGTTAGAGAAGGAACTCCAGGAACAAGGAAATTACATGCCCATTGGACAAATTCACTTGTAACTGGATATGAACTAAAACTTAGGCAACAAAACACAGGACCCCAAATTTTCTCTGGCCTAATTTACCACGATTGCTCACCCTGGACCGTACACTCCTACAGGTGCTTGTATCTGCCACAGTGGAGTCACTTTTACCTGATTCGGTCAGCTGCACTGACCAGATTTTTCATCTCTGGTCATTAGTTTGGGGAAACTTTTTTTTCATTCTCAGAAATCACTGATCTCAGGGTGATGGAGATGTGTACTGATTTTTCATTCACAAGGTACAAGAACTAATGTTTATTGGGCAACAACACTGCCAGATACTACAGGGCGCTTTGCATTAACTTATTTCAGGTAGTTCTTAAAAAAAGAGTTTACGTGTAAGGAAGCCAGTCGGTATTCACTTGCCCAGGGACACAGCCAGGAGTCAAACCATGTCTGTCTGGGCTTGGGTTTGTGTCCCGGCTTTGAGCCTCTTCTAACTGGTTTCTCTGCCACATAGTATCTAGTAGTGTTGTCGCCTAATGAAAGTTAGTTCTTTCTCTTACCTTTCGAATGAAAAAGCAGTACTCACCTGTATCACTTTAAGAGCACTGATTTGTGGAAATGTAAATATCGTTTGCCTAAACTAACGGTCATGCTCAGGGAAAGATTGAGGCCTTGAAGTCGCTAATTGGAGGGCCTAGATAGAAGCAAAGATAGAGCGTACGAGTGTGGAATTAGCAGTCGAGCTCCTCAGGATTACCAGGCGTCTCTTTTCCAAACTGTAGGTTAGAACCGTGGGCTGGGGCTTGTATCTCGGACCCACTTACCTGGAGCTGCATTGTTGCGGCAGATGGCCCACCGCAGTTTCCCTGGGCGCCTTCTTCTCGGGCAGTGCTCTCGTCTCCAGATGTGATCACACTTAAACGGTGTGGCAGAGCTTCAGGCCACTAAGGTCTCAGAAATACTGAATAATCCATCCAAACAAACATTAGAGCCCTTATTATTTATTTATTGTTTTGTCACGGTATTCCACAGCTACTATCCCCCGTTTTGCTCTGGGATTCAGAGGTTTACATTCTGTGACCTTATTCAGCCTAGACATAGTAATTTTTTCTATTTTCCAAGTAGCTCGTGGTCTTAAACACTCACAAATTCAAGAACGTGTTACCCCATTCGTAGACGATCTATGCCCTCTGCTTCCTCACCTTCATCGTCTGCTGTCACCTGTGTCTTCGTAGTTTTGTGTCTTATCAGCATCTTCCAGGACAGGGGTCAACAAATGAAGACATGTGGGTTGAGTCTGGCCTATCAGCTGTTTTTGTAAGATGTGCAAGCAAAGAATGGTTTTCACATTTTTAAGTATAAAATGAGTAACGATAAAAAGGATACGAACCTTTTGGCAAGAATAGTTGCTCAACATTGGCTCTTAGTCCACACAGCCTAGAACACTCACTCTCGGGCTCTTGTGGAAGCAGCTGCTGACCCCGTTTCAGGAGATAAGATGTCCATTCTGGTAAAGATGTATCGAGAGGGATGATCGAGTGAAGAACTTAAAAATGAAGTTTTCAAGGGTTCCCCCCCACCCCCAGTTTGGATTTTAATTATCCACCTCACTTTATCCTCTTTGGAAAATAATAAAATTTGGATGGATCCCAGCTGTGTTCATGATTCAGTCTCCAATATCTATGTTACTCAAATATTTTATAAAGAAAAAAATCTTTGCCTAATTAGCCATTTAGCTATAAAGGTCCCTGCAGCAAAGATGGATTTCCTGGGCAGACTTTGGCCTGTTGTCTCCTTGTGCTATACGGGTGACCAGGAAACTCCCCTGCTTATGAGGATGGACTTAGAGCCGTGGAGCATTGTGTTTTGCTGTATGCAAAACAGGGTGCAGGATACAGGGGACAGATATTTACCCCCAAAATGTATTCGGGTCTCATGGGGGACACACAGCAACAGCTAATTAGCATTGACCCACAGACCATCACCAGGACCAGAATGAATAAAAGGTGACATACGGGAAAGTTTTTTTTGTGTGTAGCCTTAAAATTAGCTAACTCTGCTCCATAGGTTTATGAAGGTTTTTTAAAAAATATTTCATTAAAACCTTTTTTCTTACAAGAGTAGAAAACCAGAAGCAAAATTGCTAATTGAAAATAAAATGACAAAAATTTAGTAATAACTTTAATCTTACTGCCTGGAAATACAGACACTGTTGGTGTGTGCATCCTCGCCGCCATTTTCTTGGCATAGGTAAAAGCGCATATAGAAGGTCATAATGTACAAACTCATATATAACTTGCAGTCTTCTATAACGTCTATAACTTCTAATAGCTTTGTCATTAAGTCTTCCACATTGTAATTTTTATGGTGCAATGTTGGTACATACATGCAGTAGAAGGCTAATTTGCTTAACCAGTCTATTATTGTTGAATGTTTACTTAATTCTGCTTACTAAAAAACATTATAAATAATACATAATGCTGAGAGGTACATCCATTTTGTAAATCTTTGTGCAGATCCATGATTATTTCCTTAGGATAAATGACTAGAAATGAAGTTTCTGAGTCAGGGGCCATACCCAAAATCTAATATTTGTGACCCATAGTGCCAAATTTCTGTCCCCTATAATCTGACCAATCGACTACTTCACTAGCAGTCCTTTTCGTTCCCAAACAAAAGGCAGTGTTTGATGAAATTAGACACTAGGAAATTTGCTGCCTGAGCAATCACTGTATGTATGATGTATGCATGATATAATTAATTGAGTGATGTTCTAAAAGTTGTCTTTAACACTTCACACCAGTGGGAAGGTGTTTCTTGTAACTAAAGGTTAGTTGTAGGTAATATCAAAGTCATGATTCTGACATCAGATTTATTGGGATTTTTTGTCGCCATTGTTCTCTCTCTTAGTTAGGGACAAACTGATGGTGTACCTAGGGACAGATAAATCATCTTGAGACCTGGATTTCGAAACCTGAGATGTATTTCATTTGGCTTGGCTAATTTAAACCCAGGTTCCCTCAACTAGTAATGACCTTGAATTTTTTTCCCCCAAAGAAGGTAGCTTGTATATTTTTTTAAGTGTAAGCAAAATCTTACATTTACTAAAAGCGAGTTAGCTCACCCTCCCATGTTTTCCTCCTGGGTATGCGATTGGCTCACGAGGCTAATCCGGGCACACGGGCCCTCGTGGCATCTTGTTCCCTCGCACAGGACCTGCAAGCCCAAGACCGAGCTCACCGCATCGGCCAGCAGAACGAGGTCCGGGTACTGAGACTCTGTACCGTGAACAGTGTGGAGGAGAAGATCCTGGCAGCCGCAAAGTACAAGCTGAACGTGGATCAGAAGGTGATCCAGGCAGGCATGTTCGATCAGAAGTCTTCAAGCCACGAGCGGAGAGCATTCCTGCAGGCCATATTGGAGCATGAAGAGGAAAATGAGGTATTATAGAGAGCCAAGTTTATGAAATCAAACAGTGACCTCTTGTCTCAGAAGGTTTGAGAATTACCTCTTTGTTCTTAAAATAATTTCCTGGGCTGGTGTTAATTAAAATGAATAAATTAGCTGCTATCTTACATCCCAAGCATAGAAAGCCTCTGAAAGTTATCCAAACGAGTTATCTCGAAAGCGCTTGCTGGAGGGACGTCGAGGGTGGGCCAGTGGATGCCTCCCTCATTTCTTGTTTCTTCCAGGGAGGTGCCAGCAGCCCGCTTCATTGTGTTTTGAGTGCTGCCTCCCGTAGGGGAGATGCAGAGCTGCCGAGAGGCCACTTGGCAGGGACAAGAGCAGCTGGATGAGTGAGACCAGACAGACTTGGAAGGGTCGCTCCTGGCCTTTTCTCTGCCATCCTCCAGAGCACTGTCTCTTTTGCCGAGGATCAGGGATCACACTTCTGTGCATTTGTAGGACAAGGTTTCACAGCTGTCTTTTAGCTCATGTAATTGTACTTGTACTTGGAAAGTGTGACCTTCACCTCCTCTTCAAATTTGTAAGAGCTGACCCAACATCAAAAAAATTACTGGTCAAAAAAACTCTCTTTACTTGCCAAGATTGTTCAAAGAATGCATTGATTGTGTTTCTTTTAGGGGATCTTTTGGTACTTGCTTGTATTTTTTTAGATTACCAATCTTAGCAATTCTGTACTAAATTTTCAATCCAAAATGGGTTTGAAATAGATTAAAAGACATAGAATTTATGTAGTCAAGAAAACTACAAAATATCAGAACCTTATCATAAAATTGACTTGCACATTTGGCGTGCCCGTATTTCTAAATTGAAGAGTGGGTTTACCTTACATGTTCATATGGGATACGATTTTCATTTCATACATGAAGTATAGTTTGATTTTGACTTAAGAGGGTATGTTTTGAAATCTATAAACTGTAAGCCAAATTTTTAAAAACTCTCATGTGCTTGTGTTTCTGAAATGAATCTGTGTAATAGATCTTGATATTTAAAGCAATCCTGAAATGAATCTTTTTGCAAGTTGAAGAGCACTTTTCTCTTATGCCTCCTAACTTGTCAGTCTTATATATTTGATTAGTTATCTATTAGATCTTACTAAAATGATGAAAAATATATACACATATACATTCACAAGTATTTCTAAAATTTTGATCTCAAATAATTCCCCACTTCTGATTCTTGAAATTGAATAGACTTGATACTTGAAATGGAATATCTGATAAAAATTTAGATTCAGATTGTCATGTGATTTTTTTATTATTTATTTCACTTTAAAATTTCAAAACAATAAAATAATACAGTGAGTCATACATACTGTCACAGAGTAGAGGAGGGCACAGCTGATACTCAGCCAAGAGTCTCCACCACATTTTTACTTTGTTTTGTTGTGGGCCTGGTGAAAATAGCACCTGATCTGGTTAAGACGGGAGGCAGCTTTCCAACCTTATCAGGCCACAGGAAGAGCTTGAACTCTGCCAACCCTGGGGGCTGCCAGGGGAGGCTTGGGGTGGAGTTCCACACCAACTGCGTCTAGTTGTGAGCAGCCTTGCTGGGCCTTCACACGTTAACCATTCTCTGAGTGATCTGTGTCCTGATTTGAAGGTGTTTGGGGGACACTGGGCTTTTCATCTGGCACATTGGAAAGTCCATGTACAGGTGATAAGGGACTAGCAGGGTTCCAGGTATGGAGCTGACAAAACGGCGTCAGTGCAAGAGATACGTGAACCATGCCCTTTGAACTGTGGGGTCTCAGCCCAATCCCAGCTAGTCTGTGTCTTTGTCAGATGAAATGCCATATTGAGACAAACTGACTTTAATCAATGTAGGGATGAACTGCAATGGAAGGCTTTTCACAGGTAGTTATTATCTTGAATCATCAGGTGTTTTTCATTAAAATGCATTCATTTCTAACAGTGTGTAAGATGTTACCTTGGGAACTGACATAGGTGGCACCTTATTTATGCTGCAGGTACACTGATGCTCTTTCTAGAACACAGGTTATTTTGAATGTGCGATTGGGAAGTTGGGTGTTTGAAGTCCTGGGTTTTCCTCCTTCTTCCTTCTGCTGATACACTGAAATCCCCCATTTGATTTTTAATATGCTCTCTTAGCATATGATAAAAATGATTTTGAAAGGTAAGTATATACCCAACTTTTTAAATCATTTTTTTCCTTTTTTTTTTCTTTTGGTATCATAATGTACAATCACTTGAACAATATTATGGTTACTAGAACCCCTATTATCAAGTCCCACCCACATACCCCACTACAATCACTGTCCATCAGTGTAGTAAGATGTTATAGAATCATTACTTGTCTTCTCTATAAATACTGCCTTTCCCCCACCGCTGCATTACGTGTGCTAATCGTAATGCCCCTTTTACCCCCTTATCCCTCATTCCCACCCATCCTCCCCAGTCCCTTTCCCTTTGGCAACTGTTAGTCCATTCTTGGGTTCTGTGAGTCTGCTGCTGTTTTGTTCCTTCAGTTTTTCCTTTGTTCTTATACTCCATGGATGAGTGAAATCATTTGATACTTGTCTTTCTCCGCCTGGCTTATTTCACTGAGCATAATACCCTCTAACTCCATCCATGTTGTTCTAAATGGTAGGATTTGTTTTCTTCTTATGGCTGAATAATATTCCATTGTGTATATGTACCACATCTTCTTTATCCATTCATCTACTGATGGACACTTAGGTTGCTTCCATTTCTTGGCTATTGTAAATAGTGCTGCAATAAACATAGGGGTGCATATGTCATTTTCAAACTGCGCTGCTGCATTCTTAGGGTAAATTCCTAGGAGTGGAATTCCTGGGTCAAATGGTATTTCTATTTTGAGACTTTGAGGAACCTCCATACTACTTTCCACAATGTTTGAACTAATTTACATTCCCGTCAGCCGTGTAGGAGGGTTCCCCTTTCTCCACATCCTCGCCAACATTTGTTGTTGTTTGTGTTTTGGATGTTGGCCATCCTTACTGGTGTGAGGTGATTTTAATCTGTGGTTTTAATCTGCATTTCTCTGATGATTAGTGATGTGGAGCATCTTTTCATGTGCCTGTTGGCCATATGAATTTCTTCTTTGAAGAAGTGTCTGTTCAGCAACTCTGCCCATTTTTTAATTGGCTTATTTCCTTTTTGTTTGTTGAGGTGCATAAGCTCTTTATATACTTTGATTTGAGATGTCAAACCCTTATCAGATATGTCATTTATGAACATACTCTCCCATACTGTTGGATGTCTTTTTGTTCTACTGATGGTGTACAGAAGCTTTTTAGTTTGATATAGTCCCACTTGTTCATTTTTGCTTTTGTTTCTCTTGCCTGGGAAGATATGTTTATGAAGAAGTTGCTCATGTTTATATCCAAGAGATTTTTGCCTATGTTTTTTTCTTCTAAGAGTTTTATGGTTTCATGACTTACATTCATGTCTTTGATCCATTTTGAGTTTACCTCTGTGTATGGGGTTAGACAGTAATCCAGTTTCCATCTCTTACATGTAGCTGTCCAGTTTTGCCAATACCAGCTGTTGAAGAGGCTGTCATTTCCCTATTGTATATCCATGGCTCCTTTATCGTATATTAATTGACCATATATGCTTGGGTTTATATCTGGGCTCTCTATTCTGTTCCAGTGGTCTATGGGCCTATTCTTGTGCCAGTACCAAATTGTCTTGATTATTGTGGCTTTGTAGTAGAGCTAGAAGTCAGGGAACTTAATTCCCCTGCTTTATTCTTCCTTCTCAGGAGAGCTTTGGCAATTCAGGGTCTTTTGTGGTTCCATATGAATTTTAGAACTATTTGCTCTAGTTCATTGAAGAATGCTGTTGGTATTCTGATAGGGATTGCATTGAATCTGTAGATTGCTTTAGGCAGGATGGCCATTTTGACAATATTAATTCTTCCTAGCCAAGAGCATGGGATGAATTTCCATTTATTAGTGTCCTCTTTAATTTCTCTTAAGAGTGTCTAATAGTTTTCAGGGTATAGGTCTTTCACTTCCTTGGTTAGGTTTATTCCCAGGTATTTTATTCTTTTTGATGCGATTGTGAATGGAATTGTTTTCTTGATTTCTCTTTCTGCTAGTTTATTGTTGGTGTCTAGGAATGCAACAGATTTCTGTGTATTATTTTGTATCCGCAACTTTGCTGAATTCAGATATTAGATCTAGTAGTTTTGGAGTGGGTTCTTTAGGGTCTTCTATGTACAATATCATGTCATCTGCAAACAAGGACAGTTTGACTTCTTTCTTGCCAATCTGGATGCCTTTTATTCTTCATGTTGTCTGAGTGCCATGGCTAGGACCTCCAGAACTATGTTGAATAAAAGTGGGGAGAGTGAGCATTCTTGTCTTGTTCCCGATCTTAAAGGAAAAGCTTTCAGCTTCTCGCTGTTAAGTTTAATGTTGACTGTGGCTTTGTCATATATGGCCTTTATTATGTTGAGGTACTTGCCCTCTATACCCATTTTGTTGAGAGTTTTTATCATGAATGAATGGTGAATTTTGTCGAATGCTTTTTCAGCACCTATGGAGATGATCATGTGGTTTTTGTCCTTCTTTTTGTTGATGTGGTGGATGATGTTGATGGATTTTCAAATTTTGTACCATCCTTGCATCGCTGTGATGAATCCTACTTGATCATGATGGATGATCTTTTTGATGTATTTTTGAATTCGGTTTGCTAATATTTTGTTGAGTATTTTTGCATCTATGTTCATCAGGGATGTTGGTCTGAATTTTCTTTTTTTGTGGTGTCTTTGCCTGGTTTTGGTATTAGAGTGATGCTGGCCTCGTAGAGAGTTTGGGAGTATTCCATCCTCTTGTACTTTTTGGAAACCTTTAAGGAGGATGGGTATTAGGTCTTCACTAAATGTTTGATAAAATTCAGCAGTGAAACCATCTGGTCAAGGAATTTTGTTCTTAGGTAGTTTTTTGATTACCAATTCAATTTCTTTGCTGGTAATTGGTCTATTCAGATTTTCTGTTTCTTCCTGGGTCAGCCTTGGAAGGTTGTATTTTTCTAGGAAGTTGTCCATTTCTTCTAGTTTATCACCATATAATTTTTCATAGTATTCTCTCATAATTCTTTGTATTTCTGTGGTGTCCGTAGTGATTTTTCCTTTCTCATTTCTGATTCTTTTTATGTGTGTAGATTCTCTTTTTTTCTTGATGCATCTGGCTAGGGGTTATTCTATTTTGTTTATTTTCTCAGGGAACCAGCTCCTGCTTTCATTGATTCTTTCTATTGTTATATTCTTCTCAATTTTATTTGTTTCTGCTTTAATCTTTATTATGTCCCTCCTTCTACTGACTTTGGGCCTCATTTGTTCTTCCTTTTCTAGTTTCATTAATTGTGAGTTTAGTCTGTTCATTTGGGTTCTTTTTCTTTCCTGAGGTAGGCCCGTACTGCAATATACTTCCCCCTTAGCATGGCCTTCACTGCATCCCACCGCTTTTAGGTTGTTGAGTTGTCATTTTCATTTGTGTCCATATATTGCTTGATCTCTGTTTTTATTTAGTCATTGATCCATTGATTATTTCGGAGCATGTTAGTAAGCCTCCATGTGTTTGTGGGAATTTTCGTTTTCTTCGTGTAGTTTATTTCTAGTTTCATATGTTTGTGATCTGAGAAGGTGGTTTGTACAATTTCAATCTTTTTGATTTTACTGAGGTTCTTTTTGTGGCCTAGTATATGATCTATTCTTGAAAATGTTCCATGTGCACTTGAGAAGAATGTGTATCCTGTTGCTTTTGGATGGAGTGTTCTGTAGATGTCTGTTACGTCCATGTGTTCTAATATGTTGCTTAGTGCCTCTGTCTCTTTATTTCTTTTTTGTCTGGTTGATCTGTTCTATGGAGTGAGTGGTGTGTTGATGTCTCCTAAAATGAATGCATTGCAGTCTATTTCCCCCTTTAGTTCTCTTATAATTTGTTTCACATATGTAGGTGATCCTGTGTTGGGTGCATAGATATTTATAATATTTATATCCTCTTGTTGGACTGACCCTTTTATCATTATGTAATGTCCTTCTTTGTCTCTTGTGAGTTTCTTTGTCTTGAAGTCTATTTTCTCTGATATAAGTACTGCAACACCTTCTTTTTTCTCCTTGTTTGCATGAAATATCTTTTCCATCCCTTCACTTTCAGTCTGTGTATGTCTTTGGGTTTGAAGTGAGTCTCTTGTAGGCAGCATATAGGTGGGTCTTGTTTTTTTATCCATTCAGTAACTCCATGTCTTTTGATTGGTGCATTCAGACCATTTACACTTAGGGTGATTATCAATAGGTATGTACTTATTGGCATAGCTGGCTTTAGATTCATGGTTACCAAAGGTTCAAGGGTAATTCCTTGACTATCTAACAGTCTAATTTAACTCACTTCATATGTTATTACAAACACAACCTAAAGCTTCCTTTTTCTTCCTCCTCCATTCTTTGTATGTTATGAATCATATTCTGTACTCTTTGTCTTCCCTTGGGTGACATCTATTTAGCCATAGGAATACTTCCATCTGTATGAGTCCCTCCAAAATGCACTGTAGAGGTGGTTTGCGGGAGGTAAATTCTCTCAGCTTTTGCTTATCTGAAAATTGTTTAACCCCTCCTTCAAATTTAAATGATAACCTTGCCGGGTAGAGTATTGTTGGTTCAAGGCCCTTCTGCTTCATTGCATTAAATATATCATGCCACTCCCTTCTGGTCTGTAAGGTTCCTGTTGAGAAGTCTGATAATAGCCTGATGGGTTTTCCTTTGTATGTGATCTTTTTTCTCTGTATCTGCTTTTTAAAATCTGTCTTTATCCTTGATCTTTGCAATTTTAATTATTATATGTCTTGATGTTGTCTTCCTTGGGTCCCTTGTGTTGGGAGATCTGTGCATCTCCATGGCTTGAGAGACTATCTCCTTCCCCAGATTGGGGAAGTTTTTAGCAATTACCTCCTCAATGGCACTTTCTATCCCTTTTTCTCTCTCTTCTTCTTCTGGTACCCCTATAATGCGAATATTGTTCTGTTTGGATTGGTCACACAGTTCTCTCAATATTCTTTCATTCTTAGACATTCTTTCTTCTCTCTGTGCCTCAGCTTCTTTGTATTCCTCTTGTCTAATTTCTCTATTTACCGTCTCTTCTACTACATCTGCTCTGCTTTTAAATCCCTCCATTGTATGTTTCATTTCAGATAATGGAATTTCTTAATGATTGAATCTCCATCTTAAATTCGTTCCTGAATTCTTGCATATTTTTCTGTACTTCCATAAGCATGTTTATGATTTTTATTTTGAAGTCTCTTTCAGGATGATTGGTGAGTTCAATTTCATTTGGCCCTTTTTCTGGCGTTTGTGAGATTTTGGTCTGAGCCATGTTCTTTTGACATTTCATATTTCTGTGTGGTGCCCACTAGTGTGCAGAAACTCCAGTCTCTGGAGCTGCTCAGCCCCTAGAGTGAGGTTGGGGGTCATATGGGAGCAGAGCTGGTGACTGGGAGGAGGAAAGATCTGTTTCCTCATTCCCATCTGTGGTGCCTGTCTCCAGTGTCAGAGCCAGTGGGCCAAGCACACAGGTGTAAGCCTCTGTGCTTTGTGTCTCTAGCTGTTGTAGGCGAGGCCTCCCTCTGACTGGCCTGACACCAGTGCAGTGACTGCTGGTTTGCGAGCAGGTGCCTGCAGGCCAGTAGGAAAGCTCGGCAGGCTGTGTGTCACAGTGGGGGCCCTCAGAGCTGAGTAGGCAGCCAGGGGGATGGAGTACCTGAAACTCCTGAAAGTTCACAACCAGCTGGGCAGAGCTCACCCAGACAACCTTGTCCATCTCTCCCTTCTTCCGTGCAGTAAGCTCTGTGCTAACCCTGCCCCTTCAGCAGCCTTCTCACTGCTAGGAAGCCTCTCAGACCACCTGCCCTTCCTCTGACACATAGTGGACAGGTGTGGATTCTGTCCTCTGCAAATGGCCAGAATGTCAGTCTCACAGGCCCCTCACCCATCCGAGCTCCCCAATTTCCAGAGCACCACACAATATAGGTTTCTGCTCACAAAACAGATATCCAGGGCTAGGTGCTCAGCAGTGCCAAACTCCCACCCACCCCCCTCCCTGCTCCATTTCTCTTCCTCTCGCCGGTGTGCTGGGGTTGGGGACGGGCTTTGGTCCTGCTGGATTAAGGCTTTCGTATGTTACCCCGTTTCGTGAGGTCTGCTCTGTTTGTGAGGTCTTTATGCAGTCTGGTTCAGCCTTCTTTCTTCTTGCTGTTTTAAGTTTATTTGTATTAATTAACTATATTTTTGTACTATTTGTGGTTTTGGGAGGAGTTCTCCATGTCACCTCTCACGCTGCCATCTTGAATCTAAAAATTTCAATTATTTTTTTAAGTGTGGAATTCATATCATAACATTTCTAAAACTGTTAGTTTCTGAGGAATTTGCAGAGATAATCTGCCTTAGTCTAACATAATATAAAATGAAATTTTTAGCCCTTATGGAATTGCTCTCTCTCCTTCATTTAATTATTTTAGTTAAGTTCAATTTTGTGGGAGTTTTGTTATTCATCCCTTTTGAGTTGTCACATTCACAGCTCTAACCATCAGCCTAATAATGTCTATTCAAAGGCATTGATTAAACATATCTTTTTTCTCATCCATAATGAATGATTAAACATATCTTAAGTGTTATATATCAGACATGTGTTTGTGATTTTTTTCGTCTTGCTCTGTGCCTAGTCACAAAGTTTCACATAGCTCATATTTTTTGTAAGCCTTTGAAAATAAGCATTTCTATTTGGGATAAAGTTAATACAATTAAAAGAATTAATGTAAGGCACTTCTTCATGTGGATTCACTTATTTAAATCTTACAAACTCTCTGTGAAGTAAATGTCACACCCATTACAGATGATATCATTGAGGCGAGGTGGGGAGACATTGAGCAACTTGTAACAGAACAAAATACACACCCATGAGAACCTCATTTCCTCCCTCAGTAGATTTTCTCTGGGAAGATGGTTTGAATAGCTTGCAGAATAGTAATGCAAAGTACTAAACCCAGTGACTCTTTAATATTTGGCTTGAGAAATGGGATCCCTGTAGTCTGGAGGACAGACTCACTGAACTCGTCTGTAATTTACCCCAGTTGTCCCAAGCTCTCTACTAAAGCCTGTTAAATCACTCTGTTCTTAACCCCAGGAAGAAGATGAAGTACCGGATGATGAGACTCTGAACCAAATGATTGCTCGACGAGAAGAAGAATTTGATCTTTTTATGGTAATATTTCAGAAAATCATGGAAACAAATGCTTTATTTCTCTGCTCCTTCTTCTACTAACGCAAGATGTCTGGAGCCTGCATGCCCTGGCAGAATTTCATTTGTGAAGCCTGTGTCTTTCCTTCAGTTCAGAGACTGCAAACTGGCTGAATTTAGCCTGCAGACATATTTTGTTTGGCCCACACGATGTTTTTTAAAATTTCAAATTTGTTGCCAACATAAAACGAATCCTGATTTCTGGCTTCTCATGAAAAATGAGAGTGGGCATTACCAGGCCCACATGTCTATAAGGAAACAGTTGGCTAGGGCTGAGTAGCAGCTGTACCCTCTGGACAGACCACATGGTCTACAGCTTACCACAGACCTCCCCTTAACCCGCTTCCCAGCTCATTTCTCATCCCAGGCCAGCATCGTTCAGGAAACCTGTCCAGCTCCTGTAGGCAGAGTTTACAACTATTCCCTAGCTGTCTTCTTACTGGATCTAAACAAATATGTTCCCTGTGGGGTTGAGTGGACAGCAGCTGAAACAATACAGTCATGCTTCTTGTTGAAGAGAGCCTGCTATTTTAAGAAGCAAATCGAGGGCTTCCAGATGGTCAGCGAAGTGAAGTGTAGCCTTCATTTAAAGATGAAAATTGGTTGGATTTCACTGATACAAGTGGATCTAAAAGAACCTTGACATTCGAGGATTTCACATCTGTAGTTTGAACCTTGACGTCCTATGATACAGAGTCTTCTGTAATTTTTGTGACACCCTAATTTGATTTCTGTGTGCGGCCTGTCTTGAGGTCAGTACGTACAGGAGCAAGCCCCTGGGCTAATGAGGGAGGCTCTCAGAAGTGATATTTTAGCACATTCATTTATCCCCATATCCCGAATGCTCAGAACAGTTTCTGGCACATAGTTGTTGTTTATTAAATATTTATTGAATGAATGGTGGCATTTGCAAAATTTCAGGCCTTGGAAGATGTCAGCATGAATCAGGGTATATAAAGTTATGAGGCTCCCTCAGTACCTTTAATTCAGTTTGATGATTCTTACATTTGGCCTGATTGTGGAATGAGTGAATACATGTAAACTGTAATAACTGGTGGTGGAGTGCTGCAGAACTCCAAACCCAGAGGCGCCAAATTTGAAGGTCTCAGACAAGGAATTTGCATCAGTGAAGCAAGTGGACAGCGAGGTGGGTGGCTGGTGGTAGCCTGGAGCTGTGTTGGAAAGGGAGTCAGAGCTGCAAGCCCCGTTTAACCAAAAATTCCGAATTTTCAAGAGAAGCTGGAAATCGAGTTTTTATATGCAATCTATGGGCTTCAAAATGTTGGCAACTACATTTAATTTTTTATTATTATGTAGCACTGTAGGCCAAACAAAACACTGTGAGCCAAATATGACCCGTAGGGTTTGCAGTCTCTCCCTTCTTTGCCTAGACAATCTGAGACGGAGCTCCCGCCATATGAAGGCTTATGTTAATTTTGTGATTTTGTAATTTTGTCTAGGGAACTATTGTGTCCACACATAATGATGCAGGATAAAAGGCATTTAATTCTTGCTCAGGAAACTTTTAGGTAGCCATGGGAATAACACCTAATAACCTGGGATGTGCACTTCTTTCCTTGTAATTGAACTACCTTCCCCAGCCAGGAAAGGCCCTTTTTGAGAGAAAGGACAGACACAGTCATTCAGCAACATGGTCAACACTGGGTGTTCTTAAGACCTAAATTTCTTAACTCATCCTGGTCACCACCTCTATAGGTTATACTATCTATTTATTTAGGGAGATTAGAGACACACATAGGAAGCAGACATCTTCTCTCTCCTTGAGGAACTTATTAAAATGTAGATTACTGGGGAACACCGAGGCAAGAGGCCCTCAGCTTCCCTGGCTGGTCACTGGTTGGCAATAATTCAGTACTGCTACAGCCTCAGATACTCTTGAGACCCGGGAAAGGATGAGCGGCCTGCCGTTATACAAATCAGATTAGGTGCAGAGATGGAGATTTCCATCAGCAACCCTGAAATCAGGCAAAAAGAGTACTTCTCTTTTCCTTTAGGTTGGGTATTTGTAGGAATTGAAAGCCTCAGAAAAAAATGTTGAATGTCTGGCCAAGGCACAGCCTTCTTTTAATTTGGGAATATTTTGTGATGCAAAGAACAGGCTTGGAAGAGATGGAGCTGGTTACGGAGCACTTTTTTATAGGTATTTTGATATTATGAATGTTCTGCTTACTTCTTAAAGGTTGACTTCTTGTTTTTGGATTATACAGATTTTTGGTTTGGTTTTTTAAAATCTGACCTGGCTAATTCACTCTTCATTAACACCTCCACCAGGGGGCAGGAAATCAAATTTGAGTCCTTGCCAGATACTCAGTTAAGAATGGAATGTGAGCTAGATTTAGATTTCAAATATTTAAAACTCTTTATCCATTATTATTAAAAAAAACAGCTATGTAAAATTAGTACACACTTATATTTGATTTTATATCATAGACCACTATAGTTAAATAACCCATAAAGCAGGTAGTCTCTTTAAAGTAAAACCTTTCTGTTAAATGTTTCTGTTATTTTCTCCTTTAAACCGTGACTTCAGAAAAAAGTTCTCTCTCATACTGATTACCGAAGGATTTTACCTAAAAAGATCTTGACAGGTCAAAATGTGTAAAAAAAAATAGCTGTATTTATTAGCATAAGGTTTATTTTTGCATCTTAAGACAAAACATATTCATGTAGTATCTGAATAATAAATTAGACTTAACGTGAATATCAACTTGAGGATTTTGTACTAGTGTGTTGCCAGTAGAAACCTCTGGGAAGAGTTGCAGTCATCAAAACTTTAATATTCAGAATTGCGTGCACCCTTCCTTAAAGAGAAAAAAGTGCAATTTATTTTCTTTTATATCAGAAGAGGTTTATTTTCTCAATTGTGGACAAATGCAGGGGATAAATCATTCTTCAGGGTTTGGTGTAGGTACTGGTAATGGTCTAGCCAAAAATGAAGTGGCAATAATTTTTCATCTCAGTATGTAGTGCATTAACAAAATGTTTTTTTCTTACTAGTTACCTAATAACTATTAGGACATTACCTCCAAAAGCTCCTCTTCAGATTGCATGTTAATAAGGCATCCTGTGTGAGCTAATTATGAAGGCTGGGTGGACTCTATGTCTGATCCCAGAGCATTAGAAGGCAGGATTAAGAACAGCCTTTCCAGCTAACTATACAGCACACAACAGAGCTGGACGGCCACTGTTACCTACCAAGGGACCCCACCATGCTCCAAGTCTACCCCATCTGGGGAATACAATGATTTCCAAAGATGTTTAAGCATAGTTTAAGGGACTTTGGACTTCAATTTTTAAATAGAGTCTATAGGTCAACTTTGGATTTGAACAGAATTTCATTTACATTTTGTTCAGTTTTAGATGTAAGGAGAAAACTTACATTGAATCTGTATTTCGGTATGGTAGAACCGAAGGAAAAAAGAGAAAAGTAAATCATTTAATGGTTAATGGTCTTTTTGATTGCAGAAATGGTAAACCTGTCTAGTGATATATATATATATATGCATATAGCAATTCAGTGGAGGTTTACCTTTTTAGCTATCAGATTGTTTAGTTATAGGTCATAGCCAAATGTGTGGTGTTTAATTTATTCACAAGTGCACGGTATTTTATACAAAGAAGGCAGGAGGTGGGGAAATAGGCACTCTGCAGGCTGTGAAAGGATGTGAAGGCCATTTATTTCACTTACGACTTGATCAGTTGAGATTACCTCTGAGGTCTGTCTCTTAATATTTTTGTGAGATAGAAACCGTTTCAGGTCTAAAGAGTTGAGGGCCGTTCCTCTCTTGGAGGCACAGTGCACTGAGAATTACTGCATAGCCAGCTTGCAAGCAGAGTGTTTGCGTGCCCACCTGTGCGCAGCCCACCAAGAGTGGCTACTCTGCAATGACACTGGGGTCGCTGATTTTCTTTCTTTTTCCTGGGTGTTTAAAAGCATGAGCCCTATTGAGTAAAAGTAAATTTTCCTGATGAACTTTCTCTGTTACGTACTTGAAGAATACTTTTATACCAGGGCAGCATGGACTGTATCACCAGGGCTTACATTTTTGTAGTACACCCCCAATTTGAATTCTCTCACTATTACTTAAGGTAAAGTTTTGCACACACAGACTAAGAAAAGGGATTTTTAAAGAGCGTTTTTAAAAACATAAATAAATTTCAAAGATGGGTCCAAAAGACAGGAAGGGATTTTATCTTTCTGAGTCTCTGCCCAGAGACTGTACTTTAGGGCTGAGGTAGAACAAGTCAGCCAGGATCAGAGCCAAATGGGAGAAGCAGAAAGGGACCTGTGGCCCCTGGAGCTGCCTTGTGGAGGTGTTATGTGCTGTAAAGTCTGTACTGTCCAGAACGCCCTTCCTGTTGATGAAGCTTTTGTTAATACCTCCAGCGCATGGACATGGACCGGCGGAGGGAGGATGCTCGGAACCCGAAGCGCAAGCCTCGCTTAATGGAGGAAGACGAGCTGCCCTCCTGGATTATTAAGGATGATGCCGAAGTAGAGAGGCTTACGTGTGAAGAAGAGGAGGAGAAAATATTTGGCAGGGGGTCGCGCCAGCGCCGGGACGTGGACTACAGCGACGCCCTCACAGAGAAGCAGTGGCTGAGGGTAGGTGTGGTGTTCTGAACTGGTCCTACTTGGTGAAGGGACCGCGCTGGCTCGGAGAAATGGGGGCAATGCCGGGATTCTTTGGCAGGGGCAGGTTGCCTGTAAGAGGGGAGAGGCTCTTGTGGACTCACGGTACATTTCCTGGCAGTGTGCCTTGGACCTTGATGAATTTTTTGCTAGAGCAGAATTGGCCATTGGAAGCCCAGAGTTATTAGAGCTATGAGACCCACTAATGTTTTATGACCAGTTAATTGCCTGGTCATGCCTCACTCTCCCGGAGATAGAATCAAAACATGGAAGGGGGCCTTAGAGATCTTAATTGTCTGCCCACATTTCATGATCTTTAATCAGAGTTTGACTTTTCCAAGGCCTGCAGAGATAGTTCAGGGACAGTGGTATTTCCTAGCAGCATTGTCTTTCCCAGACCTAAGGAACATTAGAGCTGGAAGCTGTCTTTGTACTCCTCCTGGTCTTTCAGACAAAGCACCTGTGGCCCAGAGTGGTTAGGTGACCGCAGGGTCATGCAGCAGGCTGGGGATCGTTTGTGAGTGCCGATGCATTTGTCTGCTCGATTTCGGCTTGATCGGATCTGTCTGTTGCAGACACAGGCTGGGACTCGGGTCATTGAAGTTTGGAAATGTTATTCTGCAGTTTGGGGTTCCCCCCCTTGGAAAATGTTGATTTATCATTTTGACTGGGGAATGAAATCTCACAGCGCTCCCAGGGGAGCACCGAAATATTAAAGCATGTCTGCAGGCAACATGTATGAATGCCAGGGCCAATGGGACTCTTTCTTTTGAAGCCCTACTTTCGGTTATTGGGAGCAGACTTAGTACCTAGATAGAGCAATCTGGGCCAGCCATGCCAAACAGGGCCAGTCCATGTGTGCTGGAAATAGTAAGTGCAGTTGGGTGAAAACCACACAAAACAGAAACTGTTGTTGTGAGTTGTTCATTTTATCGAAAGGGAACGCAATTCCCAATGTTGGTAAAACATGGATTTTAGAACACAGGTCTTACGTACGTGGCTGGGTAGAAAGGCTGTAGGAAATATTCTGAGACTAGATACCAAGGACAGACAGGTCTTGGCTCCATTTGAGGTGGGGTTTACTCAGGAGTTGTATGATGACAGAGACGTGACCTGGATTTTGAAAAGATTGAAAAAGGAAGAGACTAAGAAGGCATTGCTCATATTTGGGGTTGAACAATGGTGTATAAAATGTAACTTTTGTGGGATCGTTTTACTGTGATATCCAAATATTCCAGTGGCCTCAGGATACAGTTTTGTGGATTTCTTTTGTCTCACTATTGTGAGGTTGTAGCTGTATAATTAAGATTCATTGTGTAATGTAAAGTTTTGTGTTTGTTTGACAGCCATTTCTGTGCTCAGGAAAATTCTATTCCCTTTCTCTATTTAAGTAATAAATGAAGTACCTTGAGTACAAGTACAGGAGATGAAACAACAGTCTA
Organism: Phataginus tricuspis; assembly: GCA_029783875.1. Classification (NCBI taxonomy): domain Eukaryota; kingdom Metazoa; phylum Chordata; class Mammalia; order Pholidota; family Manidae; genus Phataginus; species Phataginus tricuspis. The sequence continues at coordinate 6,127,034 of JAQQAC010014596.1, read as the reverse complement.
ACCCAACATTTTAAAGTCCACTTTTTTATATGTAGTCTCCAGATATGACAAGCCAAATAACTTTGGTTGTTGGGCAGGAATGTAGCTGAGCTTATCACTTTTTTATCAATAGAAATGTTTTTAAGAAAATAACATTATGAATCTTAGGAAGTTTTCAAGTTCAGAATATCTCCTTTTTTCTCTTTTTCATTTAGGTAATATCACCAGCGATGAGCACAGTGCCTAGCACGAAGTAGAGACTTGGTGAATGTTTGTGAAATGAAATTGTAAAAGAAAAGTGGGAAGTTACTAATTTACTAGTAATGTTAGGATGACATTTCTCTTCTAGTGTATCTAGTAGATTTCCTTTTATCTGTAACCTTCACATTTAAACATGGAAACTAGTTGTTTTTCAAAACTACTATGGTGCCTTGCAAGATACCAAGTCACCCGAGAAGGACAAAACTGTTAGTACAGCTTTATTGTAACTGTTTGAAATCCAGTCTTTTGAAAGACTGGATTTTGAAATGTCCGTTTTGGTATGAGCTGATCATTTGCTGTTAACCAGGGCTTGCCGTTAATGCAGAATGCCCGAGGCCTAAGTATTCAAAAGATGTGCTTACTGTCTTTTGTTTTCTTGTTCATCAGCAGCGATCATGTGTATCAGCCTATTAAGCCGTTTTGATAATAAAACTACATTCACGGGGCTCTCATGGGCCTGGATGTGAAGAGATGCTCTCTGCTGGCTTATGACTGAACCCACTGGAAGAACCTAGCCGGCACCGCCTTGAAAGGGAATAGCGCAAGGGCCGTCATGTAAGAAGTGCTGTGACAGGGCTGCAATCATTCTTCTTTCTCCTGCCAGTGTTGTACAAAGCCTGCTTGGCAGAGGCATCGAAGACACATAGAATCCCAGAGTTGGAAGGCAGATGAGCAGAGCAGCTCCTTATACCGCGCTTAAATCACATTCTCTGCAGTACCCATGCCAAGAGCCTGGCTGTTCCTAAAGGAGCGCCGTGCCCTTTTGTCTGTGTGCCCTGTAGTTCGTGGTCAGCTCTGATGGCTATTTCTTCCTGTCTTTGATGGGAATCTCTTTGCTTGTAGCTCTTCATTGGCCTTGAATCTATTCCCTGGGGTAAACCAAACAATATTTTCACTATCTTTAGCATCACGTCCCACTCAATAGAATGTCTGAGGATTCATGTCCAGTCTGGAATAAACTTCCCTGCCCTCTTCCTTTAGAACTTTGCTCATCCTTAAGGATGATCCTGACTCCGTCCACAGCTCCTGGGACGCCCTCACACACACACACAGTGACCGCACTTCCAGTGGGCGCTCGTGCGTCATGGCTCATCCTTCTGGCACAGCTCCTGTCCAGTTTCCTGACATTCTTGGTACTTGCTGACATGCCAGACCCTGTTAGAATTTAGGACTTCCGTGTGCAAATGCTAAGTTCCCACTGACTGCCAAGTTGAAATAGCCCTGGATTAATGTGTAAGAATCACCTAACATAATGTTCACTGCTGCAACAGACGGACCTAAATGTGCCCTACTCATGGGCCTATCCAAAAAAAAGAAGTAGAATTTCCTTCCTCACATGAAAAGTCTAAGGCGAGTGTTTCTGGTTGGTGAGGGCAGCTGTTCTCCGTCCAGGGGTTCAGGCTGACCGAGCCTCTGCCGGCTTAGTCATCTTCATCCCACTGAGCTGGAAGTGGGGAGAGCAGCATGGTGCAGTGGGTGTGGAGTTCGAATGGACTGAATGGTCCCAGATCACTTCCACTCATATTCCATTGGCTGGGATACTAGCTACAGAGGAGACTGGGAAGTGTGGCCTGGCTGGGAGCCCGGGGAAATAAGGCTTTGGTGACAAGCTAGCAGTCTCTGTCTCAGATTACTTAGGTTAAATGTAAGTGGTATGGCCACTTTCTTTGAAATTTATTATGGTTTCATCATAAACAAGTTTTATTTTTTAATTATTATGCTGAAACCCCCCACAGTGTACGTCATAGACAATCTGGTTGGTTGGAGATTTTTTTTTCAATTTTCTGTATTTGTCATGTTGTTATGAATGAGGAGGAGCACAATTTCAAACACAGCTCAGTTTAAGTTGTTTAGGAATCCCCGTTTTCATGGAAGAAACGTAAATTTCCCAGGTGTTAACAAGTCTCAAGTTAACTTTATCTTTTTGGAGTAGGAACATTCTCGTCCCCTGTGGTCTGCTTCTCTCTTCTTCTGGGGCGCCTGCCCAGCTTCTTTCCTTCCTTCCTATCCAGGCATCTGAGTAAGGGCAGCAGCTGGAGCTCATCAGGGCACCGCAGGCAGGCGTGCCTGTCCCCCGCTGTCCCCGGGTCCCTGCTGCGCTCAGTGCGGGGCTGCCGGTCTGTGCTGATGCGCATCTGGGTCCATCTCATTCTTTTGGAGATTTTGATGACATGTGCTGTTGAAGTCTGGGGTCCTGGCCACAGCCTCTAGTTAGCAGCTTTCCTGCACCCTGAAGTCACAAGAAGACCCCCAGCTTCTCATCTCATAGTGCTCATGTCTCATTAGTTTCACAGTAAATCTACCTTTGGGTATTTTTAGGGCCTCATTCTTCTTGTTCCCTGTACCTTCCTACCTAACATACCAGGTTTGGGTCCTGAAGGGTGAGTCTTCTGTTTCAACCCTAATTAGGTAGGTATGCTACAATACAATTCTGGCACTAACTACCCGGAGTTAGCACACACCCCGCAAGTTAAAGGGCTCAGTCCCCAACAGGACTACACTTACTTCAGATGCCAGCCTCATTTTGGGGTCCCCTGGCCACCCAAACTTCCTGACTGACTGGCTCTAAATTCAGGGTTCTCCTGGCCCCCTTTGGTCTGCTATAATGACTCACAGAACTCAGGAAAGCACTGCTTGTGATGCCACTTTGGTTAAGAAGGACACAAACCAGGAAGACCAGCTAAACAGAGATGTACAGGGTGAGGGGTGGGAGGGGACGGAGTTTCTGTCCTCACCTCGTGGCATCAGGTTTGGTCAGCCTCCTGGCACATCGGTGTGTTCACCAACCAGCAAGCACCACCGAGCAGGGTCTAGAGTTTTTATTGGGGCCTCGTTACATAGGCATAATGATTAAATCATTGGCCAGTTGACTGAACTCACTCTTCAGCCCCCCACCACTCCGGGTAGGTCACACTGGCTCAATGGCCCAGCCCTCTAATCAGGCAGTTGGTCTTTCTGGTGACAAGCCCCACCCTAACACTATCTAGGGAACCATAAGTCACCCCATTAGCATAACACATCACTCTCAGGCAATTCCAAGGGTTTTAGAAACTCTATGCCAGGAATGGAGGCAGAATAGACAGACCAGACAAATTCTTTATTATGTAATAGGTAGCAATTTTCTTAGGCTTGACTTCTTACCTCTCTTCCTCTTTACTCCATTTCTCTCCAGGGAAGAAGGCTTGTCACCCTGCCTTCCTGTCATATATAGCAACTTCCTGTTCACACGTGGCCTGGCCATAGCACCAGCCACTGCGGCTTCTAGTGCGGCTCTGGGGAAGCCCATCTATCAGGCTTACCTCCTGATTGCAAAGAACCTTTGGAATTGAGGAAACTCCTTTCCATCAACAAAGCCTGATTTAAATGGCTGTCTCATGGTGGATTCACAAATCCTATTTTAGAAGTCAGCAGTGTCACTTGACTTTTTTACCTTTGTATATAACACCTTTATCCTAATCTCTCTCTAGGCAGTGGGTGGCTCACCTGAATAGGGAATGGTCCCTTTATAACCCGGAAGAGAATACTAATGTGGTTTAAAAACTGTTATCTGTTACCATTTTATGGTTTTCACATGGTGTACCCAAGGTGGTGCTGTTTCATGTATTTGGGGGAGGAGGGGATGTGCACTCATCCATGTACACAATAATTGGCTAACATTGGTAATTTCTTGGAAAAATATCTTTGTTTCTTTTTTGCGTGAGAGCAGGAACTCTATCGACCTAAATTGGCAGGCATCTGATGAGCCCAAGTGAGCCAGGATTTCTCTGTTTAACTTCAGCCATGTGTTCACCCTCTGTGGTGTTTCTAGCATTGTAATCATTCTTGAGGCAGGGACTCCATAAAATCGGGGTGACTGCAAAGCTGAAAAGTGGGCTGAGGGTGAATTCTGGAATGCCTGGTTTTTCTATTTTCCCTGTTCCTTTGGTTGTTCTGCCAGCTTCAGAATCCTTCCCTTCCTCAAAACATTTAGTGACATCCCAGAATTTATTCAGTTGCTGAGTGAGTGATTTGTGCCCTACAGCACTTGAAGATAATTGGAATGCAATCTAAATTATGTGCTCTGTATAATATTTAATTGCCAGCCTGATGGAGGGAACAAACTTTGGAGAGGATGCTTTTGTTACACAATGGATCTGATGTCTCAAAACTGTAATTTGGAAAGGTCCTTCTTATTTGCTAGCGTCTCCCTGTGTGATCCCTATGTGCGGATGTGAGGCCGCCTCTTTTGGTACACTGTATTAGCGCCTGGTGATGAAGGAAGGTGCCTCTATGTTTCTGCAGTGCCCTATACAGTCGGCTCTGGACCATGTTCTATAAATTGATAAGACTCACTTCTTCAGATCTTTAAATCTGGCAATAGATACAGTAGTTTTAGAAGCCATAGGGTTTCAAAATGGACCTCAAGGAATAGCAGCCCAGAGCACCCTCATTTTCCTGACCAGCCTGTCACCAGTCAGGAGCTCAAGCTCCCACCGTCTCTGTGCCTACATGGCGACCTCATAATCATATCTACTGACCGCTGAAAAGTGTTTGGTGGGGTTTTGCCTTCTCACAGCTCAAAGAAGAGAAAATAGAGTAAGAGACTCAAAATGTAATAGGAGGGGTAGTCTGGAGGGCATTAATCTGTGTCTTAAAAAGCTGCCTCTAACACCAGGGTGCAGAAACAAGCTAAGGCTCCTTAGTTGGCTTTCTGTCACAAGCAACCTACGCTAAACCCTGCCCAGGAAAACTGCAGAGAGATCATGGAGAGTTAGTCACAAACAACAGGAAAAAGTACCAAGAAAGTTGAAAGAGATTGGGATTTCAAACAAAATAGTTGAGATTCTGTTGAAATAAGTAATAAATAACAAAATCACCCTCACCTGTGCAGAGAGGATTTTGGTCTCTGGAAACCAGGATGACGTCTCCTTTGGCTGTGCTGGGTGGAGTTTGATTCAGCCTGGAATCAGAGACAGGGGCTGGAACCTCCTGCCTGTAATCACAGCTTGAGAGTGTCGGTGATTCTGTGAGGCTTACTTTTCTCCTAAAATATCTCATTTTATATGGCAAGGTGTTTTTGAGGTTTGGGGGAGTCCATCAAAAGCCTAAGTGTCATAACGATACCTTTACTGTTTTGCTGCTGCTTATTGTTCTTTCACCTTAATTAGCCTTTCCTGGCTTTTTGTTATAAGACATAAAAATTGATCTTTGTTTTTCCTTTCATCAGATGGTATTTTTAGCTTGTAAAATTGGGTTATCAGATTTACTGGGGCAAAATTTCTAGCAAGCTGCATTTCCATTTTTATACACAAGGGAGAGCTAAGGCCCTAGAAAATAGTTTGGGTTTTGCCAAAGTGCAGGTCTTCAGTACTTTAGGAAGGAAGTCCTGAAGTAATTAATGGTGGTAAGACTTGTAAATCATGTTTGGGGAAATAATTTGACGGTAGTAGAAGAATTTTGATAACTTTCTACAATTTTTATTTTATTCTTAAAGCTGTTAGCTAAGATTGTTTTCACAGCAATTGGACCTTAACGTCCCTTTTGTGAAAATTCAGTAGGGTAGTCCAATAGAAGGGAAAGTCCTCAGAGGGCCAACTAAAATAAATACTAAAGGTTGAGAAGCAGAGAGACTTGTTTCACTTGATTTTTAAAACTGTGATGCCTAGAATTTCTGGTCTCAAGTGTGATCATCTGAATCAGGATTCAGCCCTGAAATCTAACTCAGGCATTGAAAGTAACCATGGAAAATTGCATCTGGCTTGAGGATATGAGCAAGCCCAAATAAGTTCACATTATCTTTGCACGGTGCAAATGCCTGCAGAGAAATGAATGGTTTTAGAAATATGCCTGCTTTTTTGAATCAAAGTTTGGTGTTTCTCCTGTACTTTTTTGCTCTTATTTGAGCAATAAAGCCACATGAAGAAAACCCTTTTTAAACATTTTACTTTGGACAAATAAAAAGTATACATATTTAAGGTATCCATGCAGTGTTTTGATATAGGTGTACACTGTGACCCTGGGCACCTAGTGTGATCTCTCATAGCCCCATTGTAAAATGTGGGAAATAATAGCATATTCTTCGTAGAGTTTTCTAAGGTTTAAATATGGGCAGCATAAGACCTGGCATATAAGATGGATTCCAAAAAAATTATTTATTAATAAATTGTATTAAATTATTTCAGCGAAAAACTTAGGTGATAAGAAGAAAAAAAATTTCTGTGTGCCTTGAACACAAGGTTTGGGGTTACAGGAGAAAAGAAACGGGGGGGGCGGTGGATAAAGAAGCCCCATACCCAGGATGGTATGTTCAGTTGCTGAATATGTCATGGGACATGCCCACAGGCTTAGGCACCTCACTCACTATACTCACTCAGTTATCAACTATGTGTTCACTGGTTTTCTACTTAATCCTTCGTGCCTGCACGAAGAGCATTGTTGCTAGCAGTCAGGAACCTGGCACGCGGGTCCTGTCCCTGCTGCCAGCTAAGTATGTGGTCTTGGACAGGTCTCATGGCCCTCCTGGGCTGGGGGCGTTGCATTATCTTTGATTTGCAGGGTCCCTATCTAAAGACAACTTCCAAAATCGCATGAAGCTGCTTTTATTTTTCTTCCTTACCATGGTCTGAATAGTGATCGCCCCCTGCTTTCTTGTTAAGGTTCCAGTCATGGAGGCCATTTAAGAGCAAATTCAATGCAATGTCCATTTATACGACGTTGGGAAGATTGAACTGCACACTGGGCTGGGACTGGAGGCAGCGGCGTTAATTGTTGAACTTCTGTTCCTTCCCGTGGCGGCTGGCCCGCCTTATTAGTGCAATTAAGAGCCAGATTTGAGAGATGCTATTAGAGATAATAGTGCACACTTAGCCACCTTAAAGAGCTTGTCAAGAGCAGGTCTCCAAGTGTACACAGATGGGAATTCATAGAGATTAAAATAGATCGTGAGATGCTCTGACTTGAAGGGTTTTTAACTGTTCAGGAAATCAGCCGAGTTTAAAACAACATGTATCCTATTCCATGTTTGAGTTCTAGTATCCTACCTCTAGGGACGTTATTTATGATTTTCTTTCCTCCATCCTCAGACTCCAAGGGAAGGGAGGACAGCTGCTCCTTTGGCTGAAAAAGTAAGGCCTCCAACCCAGGACAGTGAGGGGGTTTGCCTCCTGGCTGCTGCTGGGAGACCCGCGCCTCCCTGGCAGCCACACCTGTGTTCCTGGGTTTCCTACCAACCCTGCTTGGCCCCCAGTGGAGGGGAAATACAACACAGCACATTTCCCTCCAGCTTTGACCAAAGAAAAGAGATTCGGGGATTTGGGTGCCACAGTAATGAGCCAAAGCATGTGACATTTGCGGGTTCCTGGTGTTCGGATAGCTTTTCCTCTTCGATTATAACAACAGGTCCGGTGGCTCCCCAGAGAGATTAGATGCTACCCTCCAAAGTAACTACCAACTGCAATCACCACCTACCCACTACTCCCACCACCCCTCCTACCCACCCCACTGTGGAAACCTCCAGTGGCCTCCCATGGCAAGTGGACTAAACCCCAGCACTTTAACATGGCCTGGCTCGGGCTGGCCCCTGAATCTCATCCTCTGCCCTTGCTCCCTGGGTGGATGCCACACTGGGCTGTCTTTCTGGTCCTTTGCATTTCCAGGAAGGCTCCTTCCCAGATTGTCACATGACTCCCTCTTTGCCTTAATGGTCTCCTTCCAGAGAGAACCCTCCTGACCACTCTCGCCAGAATAGCCAAGTCCCGCCAGTAACTGTCAGATAACTTAGGCCCGTTTCCAGCATGACCTGTGTCATCATCTGAGTGCCACCCTGTTGTTACTTCACCGGTGTCCACCTCCAAGAAGGACAGTGCCCTTACCTGCCTTGCCTACTGCCAAATGCCCACACTGGAGCTCCTCACACATAGTAGGCGCTCAGTAAATACTTGTGCATCCATGAGTGTACCAGCCAGAAGGGAGGGCTCGGTGAGGAGGTTGGCTTGCAGCCTGTAGTCCGTGTCCTTTCGGCAGAGTCAGTAGAATCCTCTGTTGTTTTGACTGTGGGTCAAGATAGAAATTATTGGCATTCTTTCCCATTAGTTTCCACTGTGTCTTCATATAAAGATTTCTTACTTAAAAGAATTCTAAAGGCCTGGGGTTTTGACATAAGTGCTCTTGAGATTTTCAAGAACTTGAAGGCTCTGTTCTAATTTCAGAACACACTGATGAAAATGACTTAAATGTGTGTGAAAAAAAAAATACAGCCATTGCTTCAACCCAGCTATTCCTTGGAAATTCTCGTAGATCTTAGAACCAGCTGTCTTCTAGCTTGAACCCTCTTCTTTTTCAGCAAAAACTGGGATACATCTAATCTAATGCAAATTTAAGAGACAAAAAGAAAGTACTAAATTGATTGGGTTCTCATTTCTAGTTTTGTACAAGAAAGTCTCCAATAGAGAATGTTGATTTTTAAGTGTAAGGCCATATTCCTTTTAGATGGCTTCCTTTCTTATTTTTCTCTTAAAGAATGTTGAATCGTCAGAATCATAAATCATCGCTGAGGCCGTGAAGCTCTGCTCTAGGCAAAGCTTGATTCTCGTTCTGCCACTCCAACCGAAATACAGTATTTAAGGTCACTGTGCTTATAGTCCATTGGAGAAATCATATTCCTGATGCATGATGCTTTCTAAAAATATCTTGTAGATTTTTTCCATTTTCTAAAGATTATTTAAGATGATGTCCTCAAAACTCCAGGCTTATTGAGGCTGCCAGTGGTTCTATTATCTTCTTCCACTTCCTCTGATAACTTCGTGGAAGGAGGAGGGACCCAGGTGTCAGGATATCAGGGCTTGGTTCCAGATGCGACACTGTTTTGCTGTATGACGTCTTGTGTGAATCCCTCCCCTGCCCGGGCCTCAGTTTCCTTGTCTAATAAACGTGGGATTCCCGAAGCAAGGGACCTTGGAGCTTCTCAAGCACTGAGCTGAATCCTATGTGCCCGTAGCGTGCGGTAGACTGACTCCCAACATGGTAGAGCCGGCGAAGGGAGCACCTACCTGCCACCAGGGGGCTCTGCTCTCCCTACACGTAGTTGAAGGCTTCAGCAGTTCTCTCTAGACCAAGACCAAGAATTTTCTACCACTTTGTCATCAAGAGGAAACCTGATGACATTTTTTTTTTTGTCATCCCCTGTACACTACTGGGCAGAGTACATAACAGCTGCTAAATGCATCCATTTCGTTCACTGAAGCATATCATCTCCTCCCAAATTATAAGACCGAGTCCATTGGCGTTCACTTTAATTAAAAATATATCAATATGCTAATGTCTTGGGATATTAATTGGAAGGCATGAGAAGGCTATTGTGGCATCCGAGAGACCATAGTGTCAACATTGCAGGGCTATCCCTAACACGAACATTTGTTCTGCCAGAGAATTACTAAACCCAGTTCAGGGGTTTTATTTGCCACCATTTTGTCTTGTTACGCAGATCTGATGATCGGCTGTTTTACTAGTTGAATCTTTCTGCATTTTTATAATCAGCACTCAGAACGCCTGGAGCTTTGGGGTTCTTTCTCAGCTTCAAGTTTCCTTGGAGGCATTCTCCCTGTCATAAAAGCATACCGGGAAGTACAGAAGAGGGAGGGGAGGGAAATGGCATCACCTGTCATTTCCTCGACCTTCACGTAGCCAGGCTGGAGAAGGGGCCGAGTAAGATCACGGACAGGGGTTATTTTGGTGCCATGACCTTCAGAAACATTTCTGACCTGTTATGAGGCTCAGCTCTTTTGTAACAGCTTCTGTACATCCCAGCCCTTGATGCCCGTCAAGCCCCAGCCCAGTGTTAGTGGTGTTTGCATGTCCTTCCATTTGGTCTCAGGAACGCCCCATTTTACAGGGCGCCCAGTGCAAAGGACTGACTTTTTTTAGGGCCATTAGTAGGTAAGCGGGCGCATGCCTTCCCACAGTGGGATAGCGATTTTTGCTGCGTTTCTGTAAACAGGGCTTGGAGGTCTCCACTTCAGGTTTCAAAAACTGGCCCCACCCCCCCCTTAAAGATTGAGATATGATTGACATATAACACTGTTTTCCCTTTAGCTGCCAGGTCTGAAGTCTTGGTCCAAATTCATTCCCATAGAATTTTTCAAAACTTCTGTTCCTATACTATCTCCTCCCTTCTCTTTACCAGACACTGCTTGGCTGGGTGCTATAAATAGACATCATGTTTTAATCCCCTTATAGACTTGGAATAGGTATAATTTCTCCCATTTTACGGGTGAGGAACTGAAGGCTCGCAGACATGGAGCATGATTTTGGATTTAGCGTTTAGTACCTGGCAGGTATATTCGTATAATGTATGTTGAATGCTGAGGTCATTGCCTTTTAGATTTTGAAAATGCGCATCAACACAAGTCTGCAGCACTCTGAGGGTTTGGTAAAAGACAAACCACGTCCCACTTTACAGCCCCTTTGCTCTTGGAAAGGTGTGGGAGCTCAGGTCAGATCAGCAACAGGTGAATCTCTTGATGAGCCTGGAAGGACGCGCTGCTGGAGCACTTAAAGCCAGTGCCCTCGGTGGAACGTGAGACAAGCACCATGCAGGGCCAGCTCCACCACTCCTCCAGAGGGGCTCCTGGGTGGACTGCCTTCTGCCCAGCAGGACGCGGGGCCCTCAGGACTCAGGTCAGCTCCCTCCCGAACCCCTGGTGCAGTGGTGTGGCTCACACTGCTCTGCCTTCCAGCTGAGTAAGGGGGGTTGATCTTCCCGGCTCCTCCGAGTTAGATGGTCTTTTTTGCCAGTGGGGTTGAATATCTTATTTAAGCCATTTAACTCTCAAAGCTAGAGCAAGCCAGAAGATTGCATAATTGCCAGTTGAAGTAGAGGCAGTTTAAAGAGGTAGGCTGAAGCAGGACAAACGAAAAACAAAACTCCTCATTTTGTGCCATTTATCTGGCTTACTTTAACTCACTGAGTAATCATGCAGCCCTCCCTTGAACAGTAATCATTTAAGCCAGGCCTTAGAATGTGCTACCTTGGGAAGCTTTGTCGTTTTGAGAAAGCAGAAAAGCACAAAAAATGAAGATTTAATTTTATTTCAGCAAGATTTTTGGGTCCCATTGGCAAGCAAGGCATCGATTTAAATGCCTTTACATTTTAAGATGACTTTTTTTTATTTCAGAAGAGATTTCAGGCTGACAGGAGATTCAGACATGTTTCAAGACAAAAAACCCATACTAAGCAGAATTAAATAAACAATGACTAAAAGTATCTGTAATATATACTGAAAATACAGGGGAATTGTGTGGTATTGTGAAAGAAGTAGCATTTTAACCTTTTCTTTAAAAAAAAATGAGCATGATTTGCCTTGGAAAGGGAGACCAGGAGAAGCAGAATTCAAGGCTAAGGGAACCACATAGAGGCCTGGGAATATGTGACATGTAAGTCCTGTGACCTGTGTGTTTTTATAGGGAAAGGGGTAGAGAAGAAAAGCTAGGTGGAGACACATCCTGGGAGGCCATGCGTGATCAAAGAACCTGAGCTTTATTCTATTCTACAGGAGGAATGTAGAGTCTGAAATGGGAGAGAAGATAATCGTTTGCATTGTAAAGGATGAATTAAAAGGGTGCAAGAGAGAGGGCAAGAAAAACCGTAATGGAGCCATAAAGGTTTTGAGGCTGGATGCTGGGGTGGGGTGCCCTTAGATAAAGACAGGAAGATCCAGAAGAAACATTGGTTCTGTTGGAAGAAAAGTGATGGGTTTGATTTGGAACTTTGGGTGGGACATTGGAAATTCCAATTGGTATCTCTAAAAAGTCCATGCTAGGGAGAGAATTTTTAAAGCCACCTGCCTTGAAGTCATGTAGAAGCCAGGGACAGTTTGCATCTCCATGGAAGATTTCCTGTCCAGGATGGGGGCTTAGACTCCTCCTGAGTACCTCCCAGCACGAGCTAGGGGCTGCTCACAGGCACTCACCACACTGAGGACTGTGACTCTGTGCCCCGGCTGCTCCACAAAAGGACATCTGCAGGGAGCCCCACCGCCAGCCCTCAGGAGATATGGAAGGGTGGTTTTGAAGTTCTCCAGCAGCAAGTCCTCCAAGGGTTGTTAAGAGACATCTCACCTGTCGCTGATCAAGTTAAACTTACTAGTGTTGTCTGCAGTGGATTCTCAAGGGCCAGTGGGTTGCCTTTGAGTGTGTTTTTACCACTGATGAGAATGAAAAAAGAAGGGGCCAAAGAAGAACTTGGGGAATCTGCATTTAAGGGGAGAAAAATGTGGCAAGACAAGGTAGACTAACCTGACTGTAGCATTATAGCATGGAGAGACTTTTAAACAAGAAGCAATGGAGAAAGTAAGTAAAATAGGTGGTAGACAAGACTAGTAGATAATGGAATTTGGAAGGTTTGAGTAACCTTTGAAATATCTTAAGGTCCTGGTTGCAAAGGAATTTTGCTCTGTGTTCAGGAAGTAGATTGATCAGTACAGGTAACTAGAGGTAGACAGTAAAGGGAAGGTGAGAAGTGGGCTGATCACTAAAGGGTGGTGTAGGGAAGATACAGAAAGTTTGATGCTCAAGTCTATAATTTTGTACTTGAATTTTAACAAAAATATCTAAACAGACACACTTGAATTCATGACTGGTGTTGAGTAGATAGGTAGCTATATACCTAAGACCAATTTCCCAGGAAACCCTGTCTAAAAGTTGAATTTGTACTCACTGCCTTTTATAATACTAACTTTTCCTCTCCCAGTACTGTGCTAGATACTGTTGGGGAATTGAGAAAAATAAAGCATGGTCGCTGTAAGAAAAACAAAAAACTGGTCTGTTACAGCTGGGGACGGTTCTGAGCAGAGAAATGAGAGTTGATCATTGGAGCATGCCGCATCATGCACAGGTGCAAGGGACTGGGAAGGACACTCCAGGTGAGGAGAGTGAGAGACAGCACGAGGGTGGGAATAAATACGGCATTGCTACGGTGATGTGCTGGATTTGTGTCCCTGTTTTACTCACGAAGTGTTCACATGTGGTAAACAGGGTAAATCACGTTGGTTAAGATCAGATCGTGGGGATCTCTGGGCTCCAGGCAGGGAGACTTGGAATTGCTATACTGAGGATAATTTAGGAACTTGAGTAGGGCAGTAATCTGATGAAGGAAGTATTTAAGATCTGACCACTGCTATGTAACTACTTAGAAAAAATTCAGAATCAAGCTAGGAATTCTGATTGCGGGGGAGAGAAGGCTGGATGACGAAAAAGAATGAGCAAGGTAATATGACTTCCCTTGAGCCTCCCATTCCAAAAAGAAAGAACAGCAGAAGCCTTCTCAACCCAAACCATCAGAACAAGTAGTGGGTCAGTCGATGACAGTATCAGTTGCAAAGATACCACTTTTAAGTAGATGAAAGTGTTCATGAAAAAGAAAATGTATGTCTGTTTGAAGTTGCCTCTTTTGAGTCTGCTGACCAAAAACCTATAGTGTTTCTTGCATAACTAATGCACATTATGTGTCACTTAGGATTTCCAGTTTTGGTGTTAATCAGAGAATTTTTTAGTTTCAGCTTCAGATATTGTAAGGGTGCATTGTGATTTGATGCATGTATACACTGAAAGGGTTCTCCCCGTCTAGTTGGTAATACGCCCATCGTGTGAGAACCCTGACACTAACAAAGCCTGCTCACTGCACACTGCCCCCCAAGTTCTGGGAGTGTGTAGCCCCTGCCGAATCCAAGCGTGTTTTCTTTTTAAGCAACTCACCTTTTATGGAATCTTTCCTTGCACTCACTGTTTGTAAAAGTAAGAACTCCATTTCTTTTCACAATTATATTTCATTTTATGTAGTATCCTACAGAATCATATCATTCCCATAACAAGCTCAGCCGACATCAAGATCTTTGAGAACACAACCAACCGTCAGTGTGCGAGCCAGGTGGAGGGAGCAGACGGTCCGTGCTGTAAGCAGTCAAGTGGAGCCAGTTAACTTCCTTCAGCTTTAGTGACCGTCAGGTGTGCCCCCTCAGATTGTCTCTAGGTGCTGTGCTTCTGGAACATATTTTATGAGATGTTTTCTGTGTCTGAGTGCCACTGCTAGATAGAGCCAGTCTCTGTGTTTGTCCCTTGCAAATCACTGGCCACCTCTCAGATGACCCCATCTCTTGGTGCTGTCTCCTCTGCCGTCCCTCTCTGCCCATGTTTATGTCTGCCATGGATTCCCAGCAAAACTGCTAGTACCAGGAAGCCGTGGAAGCCATGCAAGGCCAGAAGAGTGCTAAGTGGGTTGATTAGTAAAACCTGGTCCTATCTACCTCTGTTTTTATTTCTTTGTGCTTTAAAATTTGAGGCTTGTTTTAAATTTTATGCATAACAAAATATGTTTGCAACATACATACAGCTCTTAACTAACCAGGGCTCAAAATTCTGTTTTGAATTTTTAGCTTCCTTAAGTCAGGACAGTCATACCCAACAAATAACCTTGTGTATACTTAGAACCACCATATAGACATAATTTGGGCACATCTAAATTGGAAATTTTATGTTTCCAGATTGGCTTCTCAACTTTAACTGGAGCCAGACCCCCCTCTACTGACACTGTGATAATATACATGTCTGTGTATGTATGCACATATCTGTGTATAGCCTTTGTGCTTATACATGTGGAATTACAGCTCCCATGCTCTCTCCTTCACACAGTATCCTCTTCGCATAGCACCTGTTGGCCTCTGTTTATTCATGGTTCCTACACCTTACATCCCTGGCCCAGGTACTACCTCATGGCCGTCATCCAGGCGCAACCCCCAAACCAGCTAGGCAGATTGTTTCCCTTAGATTATAGGATGGCATGAGAAATAGAGGCTTATTCAAAAGGATGTTTTATATACATACATGCCATCCTTGCTTTGCATCATTCCAATGGATACGAGTTTCTAACGCTGTGTCATACTTAAACATTTGTCCCCCAATAACAAATTTCAGTTACCCATATGAATTGCTTTGCTTGGGCTGCCATAACAAAATACCATGGACTGGGTGGCTTAAACAACAAATTAATTTTCTCACAATTCTGGAGGCTGGAAGTCTTTAAGATGAAGGTGTGGACAGGGTTGGTTTCTTCTGCAGTCTCCCTCCTTGGCTTGTAGACGGTCGTCTTCTCCCTGTGCCTTCACATGGTCTTCCTTCTGTGTGTCTGTGTCCTAATCTGTCCTTAGAAGGACAGCAGATACTGGATGTGTGTGGGTTTACCCTAATGACCTCATTTTTTTTTTTTTACCTTTATCAGCTGTATAAAACTGTATAAAGGCTCCTTCTCCAAAGACAGACAGATTCAGAGGTACTGGGAGTTAGGACTTCAACATATGAATTTGGGAGAGGACACACCTCAGCGTGCTCTTAAGGCCACGGCATACTCACTGTCATTGTATAAAGTGCAGACTTTACTGGCTAGCTTTTCAGTCTGCAAATCACAGTGTAAATCCCAGATGTGCCTTATGATCAGTGACCACACACATCACTTCTTTGCAAGTGTCTTGGTGATGGGCCACTGTGTGCGTGTTACTCCCCGCTCAGACAGCAAAGCTGTAGTGGCGGTGCCTCCTTGTCTCTCCCAGTGATGGACCCACACGACCTTCTACAAAGGTAGATAATTAAGAGATGTAGTTGGCCGGCAGAGGTGAAAGTGCAGCAAAGAAACAAAAAAAGTAAAAATGCAGGAAATGAAATTTGATAGGATGAGATTTGAAAATGGCCATGTCCAAGTGCAGCTAGGATGAGTCCTGCATGAAACTTAGTACAAACCATATTGAAAGTCTAAGGAATATAAAAGATAAACTGAATCGTACTGTAGTTTAAATTGCACTACGAACATAAAACACTATGGTCAAATTTGAGCATTCACTTCAGATTAAAGACTCTAATAATAATAATAACAAAAAGCGATTGATTTGACTAGTGAGGATGAAGGGGGCAAATGTATGAAAGTGCCGAGCACCTGGCAACACAGCAATGCGTGTTAGCTGCTGCGGCAGCAATGGCAGAAGTAACCGTGGCGCCATGTGTCTTAAGACTTCCTGAAGCTGAGGCTCTTTTCCTCTGTCAGTGGCCTCAAACTACTAGGCTTTTGATTTCTTGTGTTCTGCTCATGTGTTCTCCTCCCTTGTAAGCTGTTAGTGGCCTTCTTTGCATCTACCTCCAGGAAAACGAGTGCCCTATTCCGAGCCACCCTCTCATTTGAATTTGATGCTTTTAACCACACTGGGTTTATAGGCCAGAGAATTTATTCTGTTGTAGCAGCATGAGTGCCTGGATGAAGGCGGGCCTGTCACAGGGAAGCCCAGAGAACCATCGATTTGGTTCAATAGCCTCCGTTTGCCACTTGAGGGCATCTTCTAATGAGACTACACGCAATCACTGTACTACGTCTCCCTACCTCAGAGACATTAAACCATTCTTTGTGAGCTCTGAAATTATACCATGATCTGTTACCTTCTTTTGGCATTTCTTCATTTTTTAAAATACATCGAGAACCTTGAAGTACAGAGGTGACTGTGGCCTCCCTGGGAAGCCCTGCTCTAGAGTCGAGTGGGTGAAGTTTCTCACTGTTAGGAGTCAATAGTCCCTGGAAAAATGGTCTCAGGATAAGAAAGCAGAATCGCGTTCTTTTCAGTCCTCCTTGTCTCTGTGGCCTCTTGTGGGCTCACGGTTTCTCTCAGGTCCTTTATTCCAGCCAAGGGAGCTGGAGCACGCTTGTGCCTGCCTTGTGAGAACAGAGGTCTGTGTCTATGATGCGGTAGAGTCTACAGGGCCAGGTGTTTCTGGGTCGCAATCTAAAAGTCATGCTCTGAGAAAAGAGAAAAGGTTTTAAAAAAAAAAGTACAATTCTAAAAGAGAAAGTTGGCAGTATGTACGAGATTTTCCTTTAAAAGAAATGAAGAGACAACGGGAGCAACTTTATTATTATCATGGCATAAGGCTGGGCATAAAGCTGCTCCTCATTCCACTGAGATTCTCAAGGCGGAAGTTCTTAAGTCTCCGCTGAGGGAGGAGGAAACCAGATAAGCCGTGTACTCCACAGAGACCTCTGCCTTGTAAAGAAAAAGGAAGAAATAATGCAGCCATGAAGGTTACCTCCAGGGCATGACAGTAATCATTGTTAGAGTGGCAGATAATAGGGAATTGGTTTCCAGCTATTGTATACTCAGAAAATATTTATTGAGCATCTACTAGACTTTGAGGACACAGCACTGAATAGAGCAAACAAAATATCTCTCGCAGACCTACATTCTAGCGGGAGTAATTGACAATAAACAAAGTGACAGACATATATCAGGAGCTAATAAATTCTATTAATAAAAAGCAGACAAGGGGAATATAAGAGAATAGATCCTCAGTGGGGGAGGGGAGTGTGCCCATAGATATAAGACTGATAAATGAAGATATTCATTATTTCCAAAAACAAAAGTATGCTTTGTTTTCTTTTAAAAAAACAGACATTTTTTATAAAAAGCTCAGCAGGTGAGACCCTACCTTTACTTCCATAATTCCCATCTCCCATTCTATTTTTCCACTGTGAAGTCTGCCAGCACACAGCACCAAGGAGACTTCCTTCCTAACCTCTTCTTTATCTGAATTTTCCTACTGGGCCAGCAATCCCCAGCCTGTAACATAACAAGCATAAGAGCACAGCTCTTTTTGACTGTGAACATCTTCGGGGACATTACAAAATTTCTTATATTCAATTTATCAACACATTGGACACCCTTTAAAGCATACCTTGAAACTTAAAACCAGTAGCAATGCATAAATAGTCCTGCAATCAAGTCAGATCAGTAGAAAAGGATTTAGGCTCTTGAATTTGTTTTCCCACCCATAAGGATAGCTTTTAAGGTACAGGGCTCGGCATTAAGTATTTTGAGTATAGAGTCATCCAATACCCCAGTCTAATAATGACTCAATACCCTGTTTGTGTAAGTGAGGATTTGGGGGTCCAGAAAAGTTTAATAATAGCTGCTCATATTAACTGAGATCTGTGTGTCTGGAAGTGTGCCCAGTGCTTTTTTCTGTGTATTAGTCAAGGTTCTCTGGAGAAATACAGCCAATAGGGAGTTCATACATGAATGTAGAGGGTTGTATCTGAAAAAACCCTATCAGAAGCTTTGCACCAAGGTTAGAAACCAGACTGCTGCTCTGTTTCAAAGTGACTCAGATCTTCCAGACAAGAATGAGATAAATGTTCCATTCTTCAGGATAATTTCTCATCATTATGTTTTGTTTTTTCTTTTTAAGTTAACGAAAGCAGTGTTCATAGGTCCACAGTCCTAAGCACCAGCATTAGGCGAGGTGCTGGGTAGACAAAGCTGATAAAACATTCTGGAATTAGAGTGGGGAAGAAAGGCATGTCCACCAAGTAACGACAGGGCAGAGCGGGAGACAAGGCGGCCTGGGGAACCCCACGAGGTCACAGCAGAGATGGTGTGAATTGGAATGGGTGAATCCACAGGAGGAGTGGTTCACTGTGCGAGGAAACAAAGATTTATGGCCAAACTATAAGGTAGTTGATAAGTAATAAAATGAAGAATGAAGTGCTTGGAGCTCAACTAATTCTTCCTGAGAAGTCAAGAAAGACAGACTCTTTCCATATGTATTAAGGTCTTTGAGGTGCCCAGGCCACTCCATACTCTGTCTCCTCTTCTGAGAAGTCCTTTCCACCTGCATCCCAGACGTGCTCTTGCGTTTCTTGAGCCTGATGACCATAACTTACCATTACACACTCCACTGAAATATGTCCTCTGGGAAGCCTTATTCTTTTTGAAAATAATGATAGCAAAATAATAAAAATTAAAAGTCATGCTCTGAACAGAGTATTGTGCTTAATACTGCCCAGAAGGTACCCTGTGGGCTCTGGGTTGATTTTGTGGCTGAAATGTTTATACGCTCTATATACTTTTTTTTCCTCTTCCCACACGCCCCCGCAAATTGCTCTGACCAGAAGTAGGTACTGATTTGCCTTGTCTCCATTATATAAGCTTCCTTAGCTAGTTTCCCTGCGCTATTAAGGGAGAGAGCGAGAGCCTTGGTTCATTTTTGCAAAAGGGATCTAAAGTTGTTGAGCAAGAAACTGAAAAGCTCATGGTGCCAGAAATTCCCCTCAATTGAGGTACTAGTCTCTTGCCCCTAATGGACAGCACTATACATTTCAGTCCCCAGCTCCAGGAGAGCTGAGGGTACAGCTGCCATCTCAGTTGCCTGACCAAAGAGTTAAATAAGAAATGAGGGTTTGTGGAATTAATGTCATCAGTTAATTGCACCACTGTGGGGAAAAAAAATGCTTTAAAAAAAGCCCTTAGCCTTCCAATCACCTTGTCTCTTTTCTTGAATATTTGAGGCACTTGTTAAAAAAAGCTGTTAAGTTTGTGAATAGGTGCGTCCTTTATACAGGTATTAACTTACATCATGGACACTTCCTTGATAACATTTGGAAGAATAAAGGTTTTGAAAAAAAAAAGGCTTCTTGTCATTGGCCAGGGCAGGACTGAACGTGCTACCTGTTCAAACACTATAAGGTTTGAGTTGGGAAGGAAAGTCAGCAAGATTTCACTAGTATTGTGTGCTGTGTGTCAGGGTGGTAGGAATGCACATGAACCTGCCGTTGTTGGGGTGTTTTCCTTAATATTAGGGGATTGGATATTTTTCCCCCAAGGGACTTTTTATTGTGGTAAAATATATGCAACCAAAAATTCAGTCTTTTAACTGTGCTACAAGGTCAGCACGTTGTTGTCCAACCATCACCAATCTCCACTCCAGAACTTACCATCATCCCAACTGGAATTCTGTACTCCTTATACAGTCATTTCCCATTCCCCCCTCCATTCGACCCCTGGTAAGCATTGTTCTCCCTTCTCCTGTAAGTGGAATCACAATATTTGTCCTTCAGTGTCCACCTTATTTTACCTTAGGGAACTTGATTTTATGTATACTTTCTGAAGAGTTTGCTTTTGCAGATGATGACAATCTAAAACTTGTAATTGTTCAAAGCCCGAACCTGCATTTATGTGTCCAAAAGTTTATTAAACCAAGTGACTAAAATGAAGTGGCATTTTGAGCAGGTGCTCCACCTTCCATTTGTTGTTGCTCTTAGCTATCCCTATTTCTAGAAAATTTCTCCCACACGAGATCTTAAATTTTCTGAACTCCCCTGTTTTTGTTGGTGTGGTTGCTGCGCCGGTTGTTTTGGGGGTAATGACGTGTGGTCCTGGCATCCCAGGTCTCAGCAGGGCTGGAGGGAGGTTCAGTCTCCCCAAATCCCAGAATCGAGTTCAGCCGTTGTGCGAGTGGTGTTCTGGAGGCACCAGTACTGCCCTCAACTCATCTAAACCCCATTCTCAGTGCTTGCTTAGCCCTCAACTCGGTACTCCCACACCACCCCCGCGCATCCTCTGGTCCTCTTCTGGAATAGAGAGAGAGAGAGAGAGAGAGAGAGAGAGAGTTAGAGTTAGAGAGAGAGTTAGGTATTAGAATACTGGGTTTCCCGTGTCAGACCCAAGACCTCCCCCGTACGTGGCCTGGGTGTCCCTAGCATCGCTCCTACGTCGGGGCTGTGCCCCACTGCGTGGTGGACTTGGAGATGCTGAGGTGGAAAGGCAGCCCCAGTGAAACAATGCGCCGGAGGTGGCCTTTGTCTTTTGTCTGCTGCTTGTTTACCTCTGGGTGGTCGCGGTCGTGCAGGGTGGCGCCCCGTTGCACCGTGCGTGGAGGAGAGCAAGGGGAATCCCGGCTGCCTGCACTGTCCGCCGTCACCAAGAGCCCATGTGTCCGGGTGACAGGGAGGGGCACGACTGGCCCCACGTGTGGCTCATTCCCGCATCTGCCATGTGCTCTGCAGGCTGCAAAGTGTTTCTCTAAAACAGCTCAGCCTGCACGACAGTCTCGTGCGTCTTATCGGAACCCGCACCCAGCTTTCTTAGGAACTAATCGAAGAAGGAGCCACTCTGTATCTCGTTCTTGCACCTCCTGTGTCATGAATTCTTTAAAAAAAAAAAAAGAAAGAAAGAAAGAAAGAAGAAGAGGGGTTGGGGGGGAAGGTTGCCATCCAGTGGAGGAAGGAGTAATTCCCGGCTTCATTCAGGAAAAACGCAGGCTGAAATGTACTTAACTCTTTTAACTTGGCTGGGGATTCTTATCACCAAGAGGGTTTTTTTAGGGACGTCCGGAGCCAAATGGGTGCAGGGTGCCTTTAAGGAAAGAAGTGCCTCACCAAACTTCGCTGTAGTTGTGTCTCACCGTTTGGGTAGGAAAGGAAAGTGTTAATTCCTTATTTGTACACTTTTTTTCCCTGACTTCCTTCCTATTCACTTCATTAAATCTAGAGGCAGTTCGGCAATGGGAGCCGTCTGTGTGTTGAATTAGGGCTCGCACTCTTGCGCAACACGTCACCAGTCGGAAACTGGGGGTTTGCTTCTGTGATTTATTTCATTATTGTGCTGGTAAAAGGTTTGGAAGGGAATTCTTTCTGGGGTAGTACTTTAGCATTGTGTAGCAAGTTTTGGGGGTTTTTTTTTTTTTGGTTCCCCCCATCCCCCCCACTCCCCTGGCCACCTTTAGCACTGAGTGGAGCCAGTTTTAAAAAATACATTTTTAAAAATAAAAGAACAGTTTTAAATTTCCTTGAATAATTTTACTTACACGTTGGAGTAATCTTACTCTACTCTTTTTTAAGTGCGAAAGCACTGGGAAGTGTTTAGTGAATTGATTTCCATTAGAAAAAGACCCTTGGAAATCCCTGAGCAGAAAGCCCTGCGTGTGGATGGATTTGGGGTCTTTGGGGAGGAGGGAAGATGTTTTGTAGCTTCTGCATTCCTGCATAAAACCTTAATTTAAGGGGACTTATGGTCAGTACTTTGTGTTTCCTTGTGATTCCAAAACCTAAATTTAGTAAGATTCTGCACGTATTAGCAATTGTAATAAAAATTGTTTCACTAGTTCTTTCTGCAATTTGTTTTTGCTTCTTAGCTACTTACAGATTTAGAGATTTAAAAGTCCAAATATCCCGAACTTATGCTTTGTTCCTTTTTTTCAAAATTCAGGGGAGGGGGTGAGAATATAAGTACCCTTTTCACAACTTACCTCCTCTTCATTTATCCCACTATAAAGAGAAACAATGAAAAATTTTACAGCATGAAACTGAAAGTGAAGTGTCACAGTTGGTCAGGATTTTCTTTAAAGAAAAGAATAACATATTGTATTGAAATATTTGAAAGCTTGAGAACATGCACCTTGGTTTTACTGACATGCATTTAATGAAAAAAATCTTTTATTAAGAAAAATCCTAGGCTGCATGGTTTTGGAGCAATCTATTTTTTTTTTTAAGCACTAAAATGAGGTTTAAAATGCCCCCCAAAGAATACCTTGTTTTAATTTTTAAAAGTAATCTTGAATATTAATTTGTTTTCTTATTAGCTCAATTGTTAAAATGCAGTAAGAATCAGAAACCAGCTGAACTAAAATCTCTAATTCTGCCGCCTGGAATAATAAGGGGGAAAAATATGATAAGTAGTTGTCAATATTAAAACAGGCTGAAGGAGGAAGGCTTCGGGCCTTGTAGTAGGTAGAATGAAACAGCAGATTTGAGTATCCACAATCCTTTCAGTATTAAATTTTCAGTAAAATAAAATTACTTGTATATGAAAACATAGCCTTTCCCCAGCTCTCTTTTTTTTCCTGATCAGCTGATGAAGAGACTAGCAGCTCGCTGCTTTGCTGGCTTGTTAATTTTATCCCCACTAACTGTGATTTCCGATAGCCGGCCTGCTGATAGTGGTAAGGTAAATATCTTTTTTCGTTGCCGTCTTGAAGATTCAGTAGAACTACATCCCAGGCATGTGTAGGTGTGTGACACATCAAAAGCCGGTGTTCTCCGTATTTCTGTGTGCAACTGGGTGCTTGAGGAGAGCAATACCATTAACTGTTGACAGCCTTGCATGCTGTATTTATTATTAGCATGTTCAGTCTCCAAGATTTGCGGGACAATTTCCTTTTCTTAATCTTCGCTTAGCTGCAGTGTGTTTAGCTGTATAGTGGGTGTCCTGCTTTTAGGCAAATGAATATTAATGAAATAATGTGGAGCTTTTTTTTCTTTTTCTTTTTCTTTTTTCCTCATAACTCATCAGATCTTGCCTCCTTCATAGTGGTTATCTGAGCACTGTAGGATCGCGATGGAAATTGTCTTTTGATTATTAAGGCCTGCGCTCAGACTGTCCCTTAGGATTGTGTCTGTGTGCATGTTGCTTCTGTGGGTTTGCACATTGGAAGATGCATAGAAAACATTTTTTTTAATCCCACTGGCATTTTTAACATGCAGGTTGTTTTGTGTTCTGTACCAGGTTTTCTTCACAAAACCTTTCTTTTTCAGGAGGCATTGTGCACAAGTGAAAGGAATTATGTCTCAGCTGTAATCACTCTTTATATTGATTGTTATACTCACATGATCATAAATATTAGCCATGTTTGGTGCTGTGGAGAAATGAAGGTAATTGCCTTATGATTAGAGCTCTTTCAGCTCCGAGCAAGAATTGATTAGCATTTGCATACTGGAAGCAATATTGAGAGGCTGGAGGAACAAATAAACACCAGTTATTTTGTGCGAGAAAGCAATCTTGAAATGTAATTTAAAGGTTTTTAAAATTGTTTCTTTTTTATGGTCAAATTTTCTTTTATCTATTTTTTTTTTCCTTTGCAGTTTTTTTTTTTTTTCCTTTATTTTTCTTAAGTTTTGAGATCTACGGGGGCGGGGAGAAGAAAGTTTAAACTTCTGGGTCTGTCACATGGATCTTTTAGCCATTTATGAACAGGTTTCTTTTATACCTGGTTGTTTTTATAGCTATTTTATTATCTCTCTGCATTAGTGCTGCTGGCTCTGGTTTAAAGCAAGCGCTTGCAGGTAACTGGAAAAAAGTGTTTGTTGTTTGTGACTGTGTGTGTTCTTTATCAGATGATTTAAGTGCATTTACCCAGGAATGTGGCTTTTTGTACTTCCTGTTTCCCTGTTCACTAGTTGCTGTGTTAGAACAAAATCTGGATGGCATTTTGATTTATGTTGTGAATCATAAGTAAATTGCTGTAAAACCTCAAAGAAGAAAAGGTCAGAGCTTATATGATTATAAGGATGCATTCCTAAGGAAATTTTTTTTTCTTCCCCCACCCCTTTTTGTTTGTTTTCTCTTTTCTCCCTTACAGGAATGAGACCGTTAAGGTATTTTTCTTACATTGTACTGAAAATATATTTGGATTCAGTTATCTTCAAACACTTCCATGTATAGATCTGATGTTTGTCATTTCTTCTCACTATTAGGGTTTCGGGCCTTCAGCATACTTTGCTTATGAAAGAGACTTGGGTTAAGATGCATTTATCCAATATGGTGGTTTTCCTTTTTTTTTCTTCTTCCTCCACTGGTTACTGTTAACTTTTTTTGTTGTGTTCCATTTTATTCTAATGACTCAAAAAATTTTTTCTTTCTTCTCTTTGGTTATTCTCTCGTCTTGAATTGTTCTCCTTCGTTCCCTACTAACAGGCCATTGAGGACGGCAATTTGGAAGAAATGGAAGAGGAAGTACGGCTTAAGAAGCGAAAAAGACGAAGAAATGTGGATAAGGACCCTGCAAAAGAAGATGTGGAAAAGGCCAAGAAGAGAAGAGGCCGCCCTCCAGCTGAGAAGCTATCACCAAATCCCCCGAAACTGACAAAGCAGATGAATGCTATCATCGACACTGTGATTAACTACAAAGACAGGTGAGTGGCGCCTTCCTCCGCCTTGATCACCTGCCCCCAGACTTTGGGGGTAAATGATGCTCCCCAAAGAGGAAGACTACACGCTGGGGATTTCAGTTTCTTTTCTACCTTGTGTTATATGGCTTTCTCTCCAAAGGTTATCAGAAATCTTGTGCCATATTCAGAAGGTCTGCTATCGCTCTTTTGTGTGATGCTCTACCAGTGTTAAAGATACTTGGAAATAGGAGTTTACAGAACTAAAAAAAATCGAAAGTAGAGATGGATTCTTAGAGATCTCTGATATTTATTTATGTGGAAGGTTTGGGGTGATAGAGTGAAATTACGCTTTTGGGTTGAGTTGTGAGAGAAATGAAAGCCCTAGCATATTTAAGGTCAGTACTTCACATTAATACTGTTTAAATCCAAACAGATGCTTCATCAAAAATACTGCTAATTCCTTCCTTCCAGCGCACTTGAATTTCTGAGCGCTTGTTTGAGTCGTCTCCTTCTCGCTAGTAACACTACATAGACAGCATGGTGTTTCAGCACATTTACTTCTTTTTCGTGGACCTTCTGAATGTCAGGTTTGAGAACTCTCTACTGGACGCTATCCCCAGACCTTGTGTCAGTCAGCTCCATACAGTAGATAAACTAGTTAGGCCACATTTTGGTTAGTTGTTTTGGTT
Source organism: Phataginus tricuspis (assembly GCA_029783875.1). NCBI lineage: Eukaryota > Metazoa > Chordata > Mammalia > Pholidota > Manidae > Phataginus > Phataginus tricuspis. The sequence continues at coordinate 6,101,381 of JAQQAC010014596.1, read as the reverse complement.
TCTACTTCAGAGTCATCTGATGCAGTCTTAAAGGAAGATGACCTCTCGTTCCAGTTACAAAATTGATAGGAAATAAACCATTTTATTTTTCTAAATTTCATAGTGGTATTAATCAGCTTTTAGTTACCAGTTTTTTTTTTGTCTGTTTTTTACACTAACTAGGGTTGCTCTGTGTACCTGGAAGTGTTTCACACAAATAACTAAGTTGTGATTTTCATTTTTTACTGTGACTTCAGGACATGCTTTATATCAAGAAGAAAAGTCCATTGTAAAGATTGAATAAGTAGAAAAAGCAAGAAACGTTCCACCTTGGAGTTCTTTATTGTTGAGTTTTTATTATCTGTAAGGAGTTTTCAGAAATGATGAAAGTTGTATAGGAGGAGATGTGTGTGAAACTCTCCAAATTTCTTCCCCTCTTTACCTAGCAGGTCTCTTAAGTTCCCTGCTTACTATTTTTACTATTTTCCTTTAAAAAAAAAAATAGTGCATCTCCTTTTAGAATTCTGAAGTGGCTGCAAAGGGCAGGCATATTACCTGAGTCTGGATAAGCTGTTTCCTGACACAGGGGACTGACAGTGATCCAGGAAGGAAAATTTGGCCACGAGTCTATTCTTTGATCACACTGAACATGTGAACTTCCTTGTAAACCAAGAATCAGTAACTCTCTCTGTCACATCTCTGTTCACCCCCAGACCTGCTGCTGGATATGCCATAGGCAAGGAGAGTTTCCAGGAAGCCAGCTTGGACAATTGCACCTTATTTTATCATCCCTTGGTGTAAAGAAAAATAAGCAGAGGCTATCACTCTGAGTATACCTCCAACTTTTTCTCCTTTGTCTCAGGGGAGGCGAGTGTCTATTTCTTTGGCCAGATGTGCCTTGATGCTCAGCAGGCCTTTTGTCCATTACCTGCTGGATGAGTTTGGGGCCACAATAATACTGAGAAGAGCCAGGAAAGTCCTTGGAGGTCTTTTATTCCAGGTGATGGCTGTGTCCTCCTTTAATGGTATAAAAGAGGTTGCCAGTCAGTGGACCATATATTGCCAACAGATTATTTTAGTTCATGTTTCCTGTTGTTCAAAAAAAAAAGTGCAAACTCATGAAACTGGAGAGGTTTCTTATCAGACTTTAAGGTTTTCCCCCCTTTTGTTGAAAAACTAAAAAATTTGACAGCCTTCTCCCCAGTTTTTCCTAAGGTAACAATGGCGAGAAGTGAAAAAGTAGCTGTCCCTTCTGTGCGGGACCGCATGCTCTAACGTGCCACGGTCCCCATCACTACTATCGTCCTTCCAGTATGGAGTGTCAGTTGCCATTATCATCTGCTTTTCACACCTGACCTGCTTATTTATATTATGTACTGGATGCACGGCCTTTGGAGTTTGTGACTTCCTGGTGTACATAGCTGTGAGCAGATCACTTTCCTAGAAACCACTGTAAAATATAGAGTGGTATGAGGTGATACCCCTTAAACCTCAGCTAAGCATAGCACAGTAGTTTAGAGCACACGCTCTTATGTTGGTTTAACTACCTACATTTGAATCCTAACTCCAGCATTTACTACCTGGGCACTTTACTTCCCTGGGCCTCAGTTTCCTCATTCACAGAATGGAAGAACTACTATCCTTGCCCCTAGAGGCATTAGGAGGGATGGATGAGCTAATATACCCCAAGTTCTTCACTTTAATTATTAATAATCAGCCTTTCCAACTACTTGCAGCTCATCAGGTGCGTGAATGGTGCTCTGAGCTCTGTAAAATAAGTGTCCCTGCTGATACTGTTTCCATTTTTTTTAATTTAATTTAATTTTGCTATTACTAATATACAATTACATGAGTAACATTATGGTTACTAGACTCCCCCTATTATCAAGTCCCCACCACATACCCCATTACAGGCACTGTCCATCAGTGTAGTAAGATGCTGTAGAGTCACTACTTGACCTCCCTGTGCTATACTGCCTTCCTCTTGACCCCACCCCCATGTTATGTGTGCTAATCGTAATGCCCCTTATTCCCCTTCCCCCCTCCCTTCCCACCCATCTTCCCCAGTCCCTTTCCCTTTGGTAACTGTTAGTCCATTCTTGGGTTCTGTGAGTCTGCTGCTGTTTTGTTCCTTCAATTTTTTCTTTGTTCTTATACTCCACAGATGAGTGAAATCATTTGATACTTGTCTTTTTCCGCCTGGCTTATTTCACTGAGCATAATACCCTCTAGCTCCATCCATGTTATTGCAAATGGTAGGATTTGTTTTCTTCTTATGACTGAATAATATTCCATTGTGTATATATACCACATCTTCTTTATCCATTCATCTACTGATGGACACTTAGGTTGCTTCCATTTCTTGGCTATTGTAAACAGTGCTGCAATAAACATAGGGATGCGTATGTCTTTTTCAAACTGCGCTGCTGCATTCTTAGAGTAAATTCCTAGGAGTGGGATTCCTGGGTCAAATGGTATTTCTATTTTGAGACTTTGAGGAACCTCCATGCTGCTTTCCACAATGGTTGAACTAGTTTACATTCCTACCAGCGGTGTAGGGGGGTTCCCCTTTCTCCACATCCTCGCCAACATTTGTTGTTGTTTGTCTTTTGGATGGTGGCCATCCTAACTGGTGTGAGGTGATATCTCATTGTGGTTTTAATTTGCATTTCTCTGATGGTTAGTGATGTGGAGCATCTTTTCATGTGCCTGTTGGCCATCTAAATTTCTTCTTCGGAGAAGTGTCTGTTCAGCTCCTCTGCCCATTTTTTAATTAGCTTATTTGCTTTTTGCTTGTTGAGGTGCATGAGCTCTTTATATAATTTGGATGTCAACCTCCTTATCGGATATGTCATTTATGAATATATTCTCCCATACTGTAGGATATATTTTTGTTCTACTGATGGTATCCTTTCCTTTACAGAAGCTGTTTAGTTTGATATAGTCCCACTTGTTCATTTTTGCTTTTGTTTCCCTTACCCAGGGAGATATGTTCATGAAGAAGTTGGTCATGTTTATGTTCAAGAGATTTTTGCCTATATCTTTTTCGAAGAGTTTTTTGGTTTCATGACTTACATTCAGGTCTTTAATCCATTTTGAGTTTACTTTAGTGTATGGGGTTAGACAGTAATCCAGTTTCATTCTCTTACATGTAGCTGTCCAGTTTTGCCAACACCAGATGTTGAAGCGGCTGTCATTTTCCGATTGTATATCCATGGCTCCTTTATCATATATTAATTGACCATATATGCTTGGGTTTATATCTGGGCTCTCTATTCTGTTCCACTGGTCTATGGGTCTGATCTTGCACCAGTACCAAATTGTCTTTATTATTGTGACTTTGTAGTAGAGCTTGATGTCAGGGAGCATAATTCCCCCTGCTTTATTCTTCCTTCTCAGGATTGCATTGGCTATTTGGGGTTATTTGGGGTTCCATATGAATTTTAGAACTATTTGCTGTAGTGCATTGAAGAATGCTGTTGGTATTCTGATAGGGATTGCATTGAATCTGTAGATTGCTTTAGGCAGGATGGCCATTTTGACAATATTAATTCTTCCTAGCCAAGAGTATGGGATGAATTTCCATTTATTAGTGTCCTCTTTAATTTCTCTTAAGAGTGTCTAATAGTTTTCAGGGTATAGGTCTTTCACTTCCTTGGTTAGGTTTATTCCCAGGTATTTTATTCTTTTTGATGCGATTGTGAACGGACTTGTTTTCCTGATTTCTCTTTCTGCTAGTTCATTATTAGTGTATAGGAATGCAACAGATTTCTGTGTATTAATTTTGTATCCCACAACTTTGCTGAATTCAGATACTAGATCTAGTAGTTTTGGAGTGGATTCTTTTGGGTTTTTTATGTACACTATCATGTCATCTGCAAACAGGGACTGTTTGACTTCTTTCTTACCAATATGGATGCTTTTTATTTCTTTATGTTTTCTGATTGTCGTGGCTAGGACCTCCAGAACTATGTTGAATAAAAGTGGGGAGAATAGGCATCCTTGTCTTGTTCCCCATCTGAAAGGAAACGCTTTCAGCTTCTCACTGTTAAGTTTAATGTTGACTGTGGGTTTCTCATATATGGCCTTTATTACGTTGAGGTACTTGCCCTGTATACCCATTTTGTTGAGAGTTTTTATCATGAATGGATGTTGAATTTTCTTGTATGCCTTTTCAGCATCTATGGAGATGATCATGTGGTTTTTCTCCTTCTTTTTGTTGACATAGCGGATGATGATGGTGGATTTTCAAATGTTGTGTCATCCTTGCATCCCTGGGATGAATCCTACTTGATCATGATGGACGATCTTTTTGATGTATTTTTGAATTCGGTTTGCTAATATTTGTTGAGTATTTTTGAATCTATGTTCATCAGGGATATTGGTCTGTAATTTTCTTTTTTTGTGGGGTCTTTGCCTGGTTTTGTATTAGAGTGATGTTTGCCACGTGGAATGTGTTTGGGAATATTCCATCCTCTTCTACTTTTTGGAAAACTTTAATGAGGATGGGTATTAGTTTTCACTAAATGCATGATAAAATTCAGGAGTGAAACCATCTGTTCCAGGGATTTTGTTCTTAGGTAGTTTTTGATTACCAATTCAATTTCTTTGCTTGTAATTGGTTTATTCAGATTTTCTGTTTCTTCCTGGGTGAACCTTGGAAGGTTGTATTTTTCTTGAAAGTTGTCCATTTCTTCTAGGTTATCCAGTTTGTTAGCATATAATTTTTCATAGTATTCTCTCATAATTCTTTGTATTTCTGTGGTATCCATAGTGATTTTTCCTTTCTCATTTCTGATTCTGTTTATGTGTGTAGACTCTATTTTTTTCTTGATAAATCTGGCTAGGGATTTATCTATTTTGTTTATTTTCTCCTAGAACCAGCTCCTTTCATTGATTCTACTGTTTTATTCCTCTCAATTTTATTTATTTCTGCTTTAATCTTTATTATGTCCCTCCTTCTACTGACTGTGCCTCATTTGTTCTTCCTGTTCTAGTTTCCTTAATTGTCAGTTCAGACTGTTCATTTGGGATTGTTCTTCTTTCCTGAGGTAGGCCTGTATTGCAATATATTTCCCTCTTAGCACGGCCTTCGCTGCATCACACAGATTTTGTGGTGTTGAATTATTGTTGTTATTTGTCTCCATATATGGCTTGATCTGTTTTTATTTGGTCATTGATCCATTGATTATTTCGGAGCATGTTATTAAGCCTCCATGTGTTTGTGGGCTTTTTCATTTTCTTTGTGTAATTTATTTCTAGTTTCATAACTTTGTGATCCGAGAAGCTGGTTGGTACAATTTCAATCTTTTTTAATTTACTGAGGTTCTTTTTGTGGCCTAATATGTAGTCTGTTCTTGAAAATGTTCCATGTGCACTTGCGAAGAATGTGTATCCTGTTGCTTTTGGATGGAGTGTTCTGTAGATGTCTGTTAGGTCCGTCTGTTCTAAGATGTTGTTCAGTGCCTCTGTCTCTTTAATTATTTTCTGTCTGGTTGATCTGTCCTTTGGAGTGAGTGGTGTGTTGAAGTCTCCTAAAATGAATGCATTGCAGTCTATTTCCCCCTTTAGTTCTGTTATAATTTGTTTCACATATGTAGGTGATCCTGTGTTGGGTGCATAGATATTTATAATATTTATATCCTCTTGTTGGACTGACCCTTTTATCATTATGTAATGTCCTTCTTTGTCTCTTGTGACTTTCTTTGTCTTGAAGTCTATTTTATCTGATACAAGTACTGCAACTCGTGCTTTTTTCTCCCTATTAATTGCATGAAATATCTTTTTCCATCCCTTCACTTTCAGTCTGTGTATGTCTTTGGGTTTGAAGTGAGTCTCTTGTAGGCAGCATATAGATGGGTCTTGGTTTTTTATCCATTCAGTAACTCTGTGTCTTTTGATTGATGCATTCAGACCATTTACATTTAGAGCGATTAACGACAGGTATGTACTTATTGCCATTGCAGGCTTTAGATTCATGGTTACCAATGGTTCAAGGGTAATTCCCTTAGTATCTAACAGTCTAATTTAACTCACTTCATATGTTATTACAAACACAGTGTAAAGCTTCCTTTTTTTTTTCTTCCTTTTTCTTCCTCCTCCATTATTTGTATGTTATGAATCATATTCTGTACTCTTTGTCTTGCCCTTGGGTGATATCTTTTTAGCCTTAGGAATAGTTCCATCTATAGGAGTCCCTCCAAAATACACTGTAGAGGTGGTTTGTGGGAGGTAAATTCTCTCAGCTTTTCCTTATCTGAAAATTGTTTAATCTGTCCTTCAAATTTAAATGATAACCTTGCCGGGTAGAGTATTGTTGGTTCAAGGCCCTTCTGCTTCATTGCATTAAATATATCATGCCACTCCCTTCTGGCCTGTAAGGTTCCTGTTGAGAAGTCTGATGATAGCCTGATGGGTTTTACTTTGTATGTTATCTTTTTTCTCTCTCTAGCTGCTTTTTTTTTCTCTCTCTATGTGCTTTTAAAAGTCTGTCTTTATCCTTGATCTTTGCCATTTTAATTATTATATGTCTTGATGTTGTCTTCCTTGGGTCCCTTGTGTTGGGAGATCTGTGCACCTCCATGGCTTGAGAGAGTATCTCCTTCCCCAGATTGGGGAAGTTTTCAGCAATTACCTCCTCAATGACACTTTCTATCCCTTTTTCTCTCTCTTCTTCTTCTGGTACCCCTATAATGTGAATAGTGTTCTGTTTGGATTGGTCACACAGTTCTCTCAATATTCTTTCATTCTTAGAGATTCTTTTTTCTCTCTGTGCCTCAGCTTCTTTGTATTCCTCTTCTCTAATTTCTATTCCATTTACCGTCTCTTCTACTACATTTGCTCTGCTTTTAAATCCCTCCATTGTATGTTTCATTTCAGATATGGAATTTCTTAATTCTTGAATCTCCATCTTAAATTCATTCCTGAGTACTTGAATATTTTTCTGTACCTCCATAAGCATGTTTATAATTTTTATTTTGAACTCTCTTTCAGGAAGATTGGTGAGTTCGGTTTCATTTGGCCCTCTTTCTGGGGTTTGTGAGATTTTGGTCTGAACCATGTTCTTTTGTCATTTCACATTTCTGTGTGGTGCCCACTAGTGCTCAGAAACTCCAGTCTCTGGAGCTGCTCAGCCCCTAGAGTGAGGTTGGGGGTTGTAGGGGAGCGGAGCTGGTGCCTGGGGGGAGGAAAGATCTATTTCCTGATTCCCGACTGCTGTGCCTGTCTCCAGTGTCAGAGCCAGTGGGTCACGCACACACGGTAACCCTCTGTGCTTTGGGTCTCTAGCTGTTGTAGGAGGGGCCTCCTTCTGGCTGGCCTTACAGTGGTACAGTAACTGCCATTTTGCAAACCGGTGCCAGCAGGCTAGAAGGAAGGTGCAGCAGGCTCCGTGTCACAGTGGGGGGGCCTCAGAGCTGAGTAGGCAGCCAAGGGGGATGGAGCACCTGAAGCTCCTCAAAGTTCCCAACCAGCTGCCCAGAGCACGCCCAGACAACCTTGTCCAGCTCTCCCTTCTCCCCTGCAGCAAGCTCTGTGCAAACCCCACCCCTTCAGCTCTGTCTGGCTACTAGAAAGCCTCTCAGACTTCCTGCTTTCCTCTGATAGAAAGGTGCTGGATGTGGAACCCTCCTCCACAAACGGCCAGAATATTAGTTTCTCATGCACCCCGCATGTCCAGAGCACCACACGCTATAGGTTACTGCTCACAAAGCAGATCTCCAGGGCTGGGTGTTCAGCAGTCCCAGTCTTCCCCCCCCCCACCCCCACTCTGCTTCTCTTCCTCCCGCTGGTGAGCTGGGGTGGGGGAATGGCTTGGGTCCCGCTAGATTAAGGCTTTCCTACGTTACCCTATTTTGTGAGGTCTGCTCTGTTCGTGCGGTGTGTATGCAGTCTGGTTCAGCCTTCTTTCTTGTTGCTGTTTTAGGGTTAGTTGTATTAATTAACTATATTTTTGTACTGTTTGTGGTTTTGGGAGGAGCTCTCTCTCTCACCTCTCATGCCGCCATCTTGAATTCTAGTCTTAAAAAGCCTGTTTCCATCTTTTTATTTCCAAAACCAGATAGCACAGTTTCACTGGGACTGATTATTGAACATGTCTTTAGTTTAGTACTGCAGGGAAAAGATACTTAAATATTTCAGTGTGCAAACATTTGGTTAATTTTCCCCCATTTCTCTCACTTTATTTATTCAATGTCTCCTTGAAAAGTACCCTCCGAGCCCTGATCTGTTAGCTCCCACATTTAGGGACATCCTGGGGAGTATATACGAAGTTCCTCACCACTGCATGTTTCATGTATACTTCATGTCAGTAATTCTCTGGAAAAAGCACTTAATCTATATCTATTTTTTATTTCTCTTACCAAACTTGGTATTCAAGTAGGAGGCAGTCAAATTAGGAGGGCCTTAATTAGATACATTGTCGTTTTTTTGGTTGGTTTTAGAAAATGCTGCTGGGAAGTGTACCTCTCCATGTGTTGAGATTTTTGTACTATTAAAGTCAGCTACTAATATAGTAACTCAACCTACCTGTGAAAGAAATACCACCTATACTACCCTCCCTCCCATTACCTCAGTCAAGTGTTAGGGCTCTGACAGTCTTACAGATTAACAGTGTATTAAATAAGAGCTGCCATCTATATTTAACTGATACAGAAGAATTAATTAGCTCTCATGAGGCAGTTTTTTTCAAATTCCTAGCATGATTCTGGGACAGATGTATCTTTATTTTTTATAAAGAACTAGGATAATTTAAGTGTCTATTTATTGCCTTTGTTTTCAGTGCCAGGCCTCATTTTTCTGTTTGTTTGCTTTAAAGGAGGATGCTTTTTAAGATGTGACCCCAAAGAGCCAATAATTTTGTGTGATACCTAATCTTTGTAAATGTGATACAACCTTTTTGGTGTAAAATCTTCAGTCATTGCTATTAGAGGTAGTACTGGTCAGCTGCTACTCAGCCTCACTGTTTTATTTTCCCACATAGAAAACTTACTATCAAATAGTATTAGATGGCTTTGTTTCGACTTGTTAAGTATGCTTTGTTTTCTGCTTATACAGAAAGCTCTTTAAAATCATATTCTCAGTTTATGTAATTTAAGTAAGACTTTCCTTTTCTCTGAAAAGGGATTCATTCCTAATTTAATTTGTACCCTTTAAAATTGCCCTGGGGGTGAAATCCAGAATAAGATGGTGAAGAAGGGTAGAGTCTGGTAGAGGTATCCCAAGGCTAGAGACTTGGCTTATAGTTACTTGGATAAAGGAGAGATTCTTAAAGGGACCCTTGATTCTGGAAGGGGCTTAACTCCACCTGGCCCAACTCCAGCAACCCAAATATACCCACCACACCCCCTCTGACAGCCTGTCACCAGCCTCCCTGTGGGCACTCACAAGTGTGAGCTCACTGTAGGAGGCGGGTCACCATACTGAAGGGCAGCTGTAAGCACAACAGTTATTTCTTATATTAAAATGGACTCATCCCCCTGATTTCTAGCTATTCTACTTGGACCTTCAGAGAGTAAATCTGTTGTCATCCCAAGAAATGCCCATTAAAATATTTGTAAGCACATCCCACCTCCAGGTTCAAGTGCCTCACTTTGCTAGCTGAGGGATACCCAGACTGTGCTCCGTCCTGCACCCTTAGGAACATTCTACTTTCTTAGTGTCCCATTTGGAGCATGGCACCTGGAACACCAACAACGGTATTCCAGTGGCTACTTGCAGGGTGGTTAGTGTCCTTTTTCTGGACACCACAGTTCTGTTAACATAACTCCAGAATGCGCTAACTTTTTCTAGCAACTTCGACACAGCATTAACTCACATTGAACGTGTGACTTGTGGAAAAACTCTCACTCCCCAAAGCGTGCAGACAGCTCTTTTCTCACTTGACTGCTGCCAAGGTTAGCTTTCAACTAAGCGTTTGATTTTTTGAACCTGTATCTACTGATCTGACTCTTTCCCTTAGACAGTTCCATTTAATTGGTTATTGATTGTCCCATGATTCCGGTCTACTGATACAGCCAAATTTTTATGCCTTTTTTAAAGTTTGTTTACTTGTCGAAGTTTTTTTTGTCATCCAGAGGTTTCCTATAAGCTATTGCCAAGACACTTCTAAAGGGCAAAGGGCAGATCCCTATAATGTGCCCCTGAAAATCACTGCAGGTTGACATGAATGTATGAACCAGAAATCCTCCAAGTTGACTGGCCATCTGTGAACTCACATGACCGTGCTATCATTATCTATCCTTTCTCAAGGTTATCAAGAAAGGCTAAACCCAAAATATACCATGTTTGTGGTCTCTCCAATCTATCAACCTAGAAACCCTGCCGAAAGAATGAAATGAGGTTAGTCTTGCCATGGGTTTTTCTAAGAGACCCCCTACTGGTACTTAATGATGTTATTTATCTTCTCTAAATAGCCCCGTGGCATCTGACTAATTCCTTCTCAAGTTTTACTCAGGGTCTGCATCAAGCATAACAGGCTTGAGTGTCTTTTCTCATTTTGAAATTGGGACAGTTGCTTATCTCTAGTCTTCTGATCCCATTTCTAGTCTCTGTGATTTCTTAAACATTGTTGGCAAAAGCAGTCTCCACACTTTGACAATGTAGTTTACAGCTGGATACTTGAACTCACTTGAAGTGTCTTGATGTGCTCTTTCTACTGACTCTCCTATCAGCAGCTTTTGTTCAACATTTATTATGCTCTGCTTTTCAAATCTGAGCATTGTTCTACTTCCTGAAGAATCTGGGAGCCGACTAGGTTTATTGTCACCTTCTCCTTCTCTAACATTTGCTTGAAGATTGTGGCAGGAGCATCCCACAAGGACGGCTCTTCTGGCTGCAGAGGGTTTGGACTTGGGGTCCCACTCTGCAGACCGGTCTGCTGGTGGACACAGCCCTGGCATGCAGTGAGGTGACAGGGGTGGTGGCTGCAGACCTCCTTCCCTGACACCCTGCAGGCTCTGCTCTCTTTCCAGAATCAGCATGTCATCTTCTTGCCCCAAATTTTAATAAGCCTCTGTAAGAATGGTGGAAAGCCTCAGCTTGTTCTGAATTTTAGCTCCCCTGATGTTGCAGAAAGCCATTCATTCAGCCCAGAAGCATTTTTCCTCCCTTTTTTCCAGGCCGGTACTGATGAACAGGGCCAGGGGTTGTAAAAAACTCACAGGATTTGTCCCCCCACACCCCCACAGTTCACAAAGTGGTGCAGGAGACAGCTCTCCTACATGACATTACTGAACAGGCTGTGGCCTGGAGAATCCAGGGCAGGACAGGTCACAGGAGCCTGTTCTGTGAGGGCACAGGGACGTTATTGTGTTTATGGGCACTTTTAAGAAAAAGTCCATCATTATATGTATATATTGACATTTATATATATATATATATATATATATATATATATATATATAATGAGATTTACCTGGGAAGAGAGCCATCATTTCATTCCACTGTATTCTAGCAACTTTTCAGGGATTTGGTATGCTACAAACCTAGGGACTCTGTGCGCTTAATTCCTGTACACATTGAAAAGTCATTTGTAGCATTTCCCTCATTTTTTTAATAATTTATTTTGGTATCATTAATCTACAATTACATGGGCAATATTATGGTTATTAAACTACCCCCTTCATCAGGTTCCCACCACCAACCCCATTACAGTCGCTGTCCATAGCGTAGTGAGATGCTATAGAATCACTACTTGTCTTCTCTGAGTTGTACCCCGTGCTCCCCCAACATTACATCTGCTAATCATAATGCCCCTTTTTCCCTGTTATCCCTCCCTTCCCACCCATCTTCCCCTGTCCCTTTCCCTTTGGTAATTATTAGTCCATTCTTGGGTTCTGTGAGTCTGCTGCTGTTTTGTTCCTTCAGTTTTTTTCTTTGTTCTTATACTCCACAGATGAGTGACATCATTTGATACTTGTCTTTTTTGGCTTTGTTGCAAATGGTAGGATTTGTTTTCTTCTTATGGTTGAATAATATTCCTTTGTGTATATGTACCACATCTTCTTTATCCATTCATGTACTGATGGACACTTAGGTTGCTTCCATTTCTTGGCTATTGTAAATAGTGCTGCAATAAACATAGGGGTGCATCTGTCTTTTTCAAACTGTGCTGCTGCATTCTTAGGATAAATTCCTAGGAGTGGAATTCCTGGGTCAAATGGTATTTCTATTTTGAGTGTTTTGAGGAACCTCCATACTGCTTTCCACAATGGTTGAACTAATTTGCATTCCCACCAGCAGTGTAGGAGGGTTCCCTTTTCTCCACATCCTCACCAACATTTGTTGTTTGTGTTTTGGATGTTGGCCATCTTCACTGGTGAGGTGATATCTCATTGTGGTTTTAATCTGCATTTCTCTAATGATTAGCGATGTGGAGCATCTTTTCATGTGCCTGTTGGCCATCTGAATTTCTTCTTTAGAGAAGTGTCTATTCATGTCCTCTGCCCATTTCTTAATGGGATTATTTGCTTTTTGTTTGTTAAGGTGCATGAGTTCTTTGTGTATTTTGGATGTCAACCCCTTATCAGATACGTCATTTATGAATCTATTCTCCCATACTGTAGGATGTCTTTTTGTTCTACTGATGGTGTCCTTTGCTGTACAGAAACTTTTCAGCTTGATATAGTCCCACTTGTTCATTTTGGCTTCTGTTTCCCTTGCCTGGGGAGATATGTTCATGAAGAAGTCACTCATGTTTATGTCCAAGAGATTTTTGCCTATGTTTTTTTCTAAGAATTTTATGGTTTCATGACTTACATTCAGGTCTTTGATCCACCTTGAGTTTACCTTTGTGTATGGGGCTAGACCATAGTCCAGTTTCATTCTCTTACATGTAGCTGTCCAGTTTTTCCAACACCAGCTGCTAAAGAGGCTGTCATCTCCCCATTGTATATCCAAGGCTCCTTTATCAAATATGAATTGACTGTATATGTTTGGGTTAATGTTTGGATTTTCTATTCTGTTCCACTGGTCTGTGGGTCTGTTTTTGTGCCAGTACCAAATTGTCTTGATTACTGTGGCTTTGTAGTAGAGCTTGAAGTCAGGGAGCGTAATTCCCCCTGTTTGATTCCTCCTTCTCAGGATTGCTTTGGCTATTCGAGGTCTTTTCTGGTTCCATATGAATTTTAGAATTATTTGTTCGAGTTCATTGAAGAAAGCTCTTGGTAGTTTGATAGGTATTGCATTGAATCTGTAGATTGCTTTAGGTAGTATAGCCATTTTGACAATATTTATTCTTCCTAGCCAAGAGCGTGGGATGCATTTCCCATTTCTCTCATTTTGAATAAGACTGAGCTGCTGTTTTGAAGGTCCACATATTGTCAACCCCATTCTCCAGAAGGGAAGGCCTCTTCTTAAAGCACACTGGCTCGTTCCAAGGCTTTCTCTCCAACGTGCTTTACCTGAAATACAGTTAAGCATTTGCTTACTCAGTGTTGAAGGCTTTCCCACATTGATCGTCATCCTGAAACTTTGATCCGAGGTAGATTATTCACACCAGTGTTCATGCTGCCCTTCCAAAACAGAGTGGCAGTAACACACATTTTTAAACCAAATCCATGTCGTTACTTAGTATTCTTTTCTGTTGTTCGTGCTTTTTTTTTCCCCCAAGCTGATCCGATTTCTGCCCTGTGTAGGTCTGCCCCCATGTACTCCTTCTCAAAATCATTTGAAATCTGCTGGAATGTCTTCCATTCAGTCTCACATCCCCTGTGAATTGTAATCTCCGGTAGTCTCAGATCATAGAACCATGTCCATATTTCTCTGAATTATTTACAGTATATTCTGTAAAATGTCTAAGATGGCACGTATCACTCTGTGTCGCCTTGGTCAACCTAGTCGTCAGCCCGAGGTGAGGTCCCCAACGCACAGTGGTGAAAGTGTTCCCAGTTCTGTGCCACATTCCTGACACACCGTCAAATACATGCTCTCCACACCCTCCCAAGCATCTCCCCCGGTGCCTGCCTTCTGTCGCCTCGCCACTCCCAGCCTGGCCTGGGACAGCTGCGGCTGCCTGAGGTTCTGCCTGTCACCTGCTCCTCACCCCTGCCTTCTTTCTGGGGCACGTATCTGATCACGTCATACTATTACCTAAACACTTGCAAGAGCTTCCCGTCGCCTGCCCAGTGACGATGAAGCAGTCTTCCACAATCCAGCCCTCACAACCTTCCCGACTTAGTCTTCCAACGTGCCTGTCCCTGCTGCCCCTTATTTCAGGCCTTCCAGCTCATTTCCTCTGTTTCAGATACAGCGTGCACTCCTCCCCTCCACTTCTCGGTTTCAGAATTGTAGGTGGCCACACGTAGGCTGTGTATCCGTAGTGTGCTGTCTTCACCTCCAGAAAGACCTGGAAGGGATGGAGGTTTCCCCAGGAGGCGTCCCTGCAAGCAGCTGCTTCTCTGCCTCCTCGCAAAGGGACCTCAATGTAGCAGTTCCAAAATCCTCAACTGAAGAGGCTTCCCTGACGGCCCACAGAAGGGTCAAAGGTCTCAGGCAGCGGGTTATTGTCATTTCCAGTGGAGGGTCGTTAACTCAGTGATCTGCTCACAAAGGGTAGAGTTCTGGGCAGAGGAACCAGCTGCTGAGGTGGTGGTCAGAAACCAAGTTTGGCTGTTGTTTTGGAGTGCCCTCTATCTGCTGGCTGCCACAGCAAAGTACAGTATCCTATTTAATTTTCCCTGCAACTTTCTGAGGTAAGTATTGTCCCCATTTTACCATGAGGAGCTAGACTCTGGCTGCTTTGCTACGGTCACACACCCACCTAGCCAGTGCTGGCACCCGATGCTTCTGGACCCACGGAGCCTGCACCCTAAGGCTCCCACGGAACCAGAGGACTAGGCATTTACGGGTTTGAGAGAAGCCAGAGACGTTCCAAAGAGGTTAGGAAATCTTTTTTTTTTTTTTTTTTTCATTTCTAAAGAACTGTATACTTTTTCAGAATAAGGTTCCAAACAACCTGCTGTGATTTTCCCAGCAATCCCATGAGGTGGGCGAGGCAGGTAGGTGAGGAGAGTGAAATGAATCATCAAGATCACCCAGCCCTGGAGGGAGAGCCAGGCCGGGACGAGAACCCAGGTCTTCTGACTCTAGTGTTCTTTCTACTCTACCGCAGGTGTAACGTGGAGAAGGTGCCCAGTAATTCTCAGTTGGAAATAGAAGGAAACAGGTCAGGATCTGTCTT